>VSMD01119001.1:0-10979 GCA_008750895.1 Mirza zaza
TGGTTCAGACGTCTGGGATTCTCAAGAGCCTCCGAGAGCCAACAAGGGAAAAGCCACGGGAATATGAACAAAAGACAAGGACAGGCGCTTCCCAGGAGAGAGACCTCGGCTGAGAAAGACGAGACGCCCGACTGCGCTGCGGAGCTTGGACTTCCAGCCTCTGCGATGGGAACAGCCCGTTCCTCTCGTGAATCTCTCTGCTCGACCCACTGCTCACGTTTCCCTGAGAATTCAACGGCCAGGGTCTGGGGGTGGCGGCGGTCTGGGTGTCGTGGCATTCCCCCCGGCTCGGCCCGCACTGAGTCCCCCGGGACGGCTCCTCTAGAGGCCTGGTGGGGTGAGCAGGGAGCCTGGGATAGTAGCTGTCCTGCCACGACCCACCTGCAGAGAGGGGCCTGTGAGTGACAGGCGTCACGGGGACAGCAGGGCGCCCTTCACGCAGAGCACGACATTTTTGGTTTTTTTTTTTTTTGAGACAGAGACTCAATTTGTTGCCCAGGCTACAGTGAGTGCCGTGGCGTCAGCCTAGCTCACAGCAACCTCAAACTCCTGGGCTCAAGCGATCCTCCTGCCTCAGCCTCTCGAGTAGCTGGGACTACAGGCATGTGCCACCATGCCCGGCTAAGTTTTTCTATGTATTTTTAGTTGGCCAATTAATTTCTTTCTATTTATAGCAGAGACGGGGTCTCGCTCTTGCTCAGGCTGGTCTTGAACTCCTGACCTCGAGCAATCCTCCCGCCTCGGCCTCCCCAGAGTGCTGGGATTACAGGCGTGAGCCACCTCGCCTGGCTAGAAAACGCCTTTTTATCTGGGGATTGTTTTAGATTCCCAGGGAAGCTGCAAAGACACTGCAGAAAGTTCCGGAACGCCCTCAGGGTGACCAGGGCTGAGCCCTGACTCTCGGCACAACCGGGATGGGCCTCGTGCTCATGGACGCCTCAGCTCCAGCCCCGGGCAGGGCCCCCCTCAACTCTCTTTTTAAATAAGCTCCTTTGCAGAACAGTCTAGATTTTCGGGAAAGCGGCGAACACAGAACAGGGAGTTCCTGTCGGCCCCACGAGGCTCCCTGCCACTCGCGTCCTGCTGAGCGTGACTCGTCACGGCTAAGGAGCCAGCACGACCCCGGCGTGACCCAGGACTGAGGAGTACACACAGTGCTCAGAGTTCCTTGGTTCTCCCCCAACGTCCTCCTTCTGCCCGAGGACTCCAGGAGGGGTCCTACACGACACTCGGTCACCCTGTCCCCGCTGGGTTGTGACAGCTCCTTCTGCCCACCCTGTTCTGACGTCCCTGACGGCCGTGGGGGGCTCCCGGTGGGCCGGGGACCCCACACGGGGCAGCCCGACCTTTCTCTCTGGGACTGGCTTCTCTGTTCTCTTAGCTTTGGGGTCCACGTTGCAGCTTCCTCGAGAATTCCCTGTCCCCGCAGTGGCAGCCACCAAAGACCAAAGTCTCGAACTTCAGCCAATTGACTGGAACGTTCCCTGAGTGCGGGGGTGGGGGGCTGGACCCGGCCGGCTGGAGCCCACCCGGGGGCACCTAGGCTGGCGCCACGGGGGAGGCCATGGGGACCCAGCTGCCTGCTCCCCGCACAGGCCATAGTTTTTGCATTCTCAGAATTCGGGTTTCTGCCTGGAAAGCAGCCGCCCTGTTTCTGACCTGAGTGACAGTCAGTTTGTAAAAGGGGGTACCGGCATGTGAGCCCCTGGGGGGCCCCTGGAATGGCCCCAGCCCCAGCCGCCACCGTCGAGGGGGGCCGTGCGCCAGGCCCACGCCCGCCGTCCCCTCCGTAGAAAACAGTCCTGGAGGCAAGCGTGACGCGGCCCTCGCTCTGGCCGGGGTGGACGGCGGGGCCTGGGCTCTGGGGTCAGGGCTGGGCCGGTGTCACGTCCCTGCCACGGTCCCACCCCGCCACCCCCTGGGCTTGGGTGCCACGGCTGTGGCACGCGGTGAGTCGCGGGGAGCGAGCGTGTGGGCCGCGCTGCCTCTGGTCTCAGCCTTCACTCCGACAACCTCAAGGAGCTCTTTGTGCGTCTCTGAAACGCTATAATTAGGACGGGCGCAGGCATTCTAACGAGCTGGGTTTCCATGGCAATCTCGCGTTCTGAGCGCTCTGACAAGGCGACGAAAATGCGTCTCAAGAGCGAAGCTCCGAGCAACAGGCCGTGAAATAGACCGGCGGCCTCCCCGGGGAGGCTCGGGGAGGGCGTGGGAGGCGCCGGATCCCAGCGGCGGGTCGGGACGGTGCCCGGGCGGGGGCCCCCACACGGCGTGGCCGGCGTGGCACAAGGCGGCACCGAGGCATGGCCCCGCAGAGCCTGGGACAGGCACGGGGTGCTCAAGCTGCACCTGGACAGCCAGATGCCTTCTGTGTGGCCCCCGGTCAGTGACCAGCAAGGACAGTGAGGGGTCCTCGGGCAAGGGGTCCCCAGGGAGCCGGTGTGCGTGTCATCGAGGGTGCAGGCGTTGCCGGGCTCAGCTTCCGCCCGGGCAGTGACGGCCACGGACTCTAAGCCGCACCCGTCTCGCCGGGTCTGCCTGGCACACAGCGGACGCCGGGCCGTCCAGGCAAGTGTGTGACCAAAAGCAGCAATGGTCAGGAAAGCTGTTTCCAGGATGAAGATGTCCTAGGACCCATCACATGATACAGACTCAGGCATGTGGGGTCTCGGGTGGGACCCCATGTCACCTGGCTTAGCCGGACAAGCCTTCGACTCCGGGCATCCGGCCCCGCTGGCTGGGGCAGCCAAGGACAACAGAGCGTGTGGACACAGAGCCCTGGAGCCACAGCTCACTGGCATTCCCCCCACAGCGAGCCCAGGCCCGGCTGCGCACACGCTGGCCTGGGTGGCCCCGAGAGAGCTGCATGAAGGGGACCCCGTCCTCCTCCTGCTCTGCTGGGGGGCGCTAGCCCAGCACCAAGGGCAGGATGTGGGGGGGAGGGAAGTCCAGGACCCCAAGGTCGGCCACTGAGGCCGGGGTCCGGGGGGCAGCCCTGTCCGCTCTCCTGGGGACTTTCCCTGGTTGCAGGCTCCACCCCATGCTCCTCGTCACTGATCGACTTCCCAGCAGAGAATGTGACTTAGAACATGCTACGCTTGGCCGGGCGCAGTGGCTCAAGCCTGTCATCCTAGTACTCTGGGAGGCCGAGGTGGGCGGATCGCTCGAGGTCAGGAGTTCGAAACCAGCCTGAGCAAGAGCGAGACCCCGTCTCTACTATAGAAATAGAAAGAAATTAATTGGCCAACTAATATATATACAAAAAATTAGCCGGGCATGGTGGCACATGCCTATAGTCCCAGCTACTTGGGAGGCTGAGGCAGCAGGATTGCTTGAGCCCAGGAGATTGAGGTTGCTGTGAGCTAGGCTGACGCCACGGCACTCACTGTAGCCTGGGCAACAGAGTGAGACTCTGATTCAAAAAAAAAAAAAAAAAATTAAATAATGATAAGTATCGTCAAGTAGGAGCAAAACAGAACCTCCTAGATGTGACGGTGGAGATCCACAAAAGAAAGAAATCGTTTCGCCAAGGACGTCCTTAGTGCCGACATCCTGAAGGCTTCCCCCGAAATCGGACGTGAGGAGACTCTGGCTGTCACCACCTCCGTCCCACCCTGTTCGAGAGGATCACCGGTGTCAGGCCAACCAGGCCACAGACGAGGTAGGGCAGAGGCGCAAGTGCCACTTGCTGGCAAGCTGGCGGCGTGCGCGGGAAGTTCCAGGCGTCCACGGATAAACCGGGATTGGTATGTGAACTGAGTGAGGCTGCTGGACAAGAGGCGGATGTGGATCCATGAACCACATTTCTTTATATGTTTCCACGAACAAACACAGAGAAAGCCAAATCATAAAAGTCATACTGTTTAAAATAGCAGAAAAAAAATCAAATACCGGGGAATCATTCTAACAAAAAACGTGCAGGGCTGCTACGCGGAAGGCGGCGGAACGTTACCGAGGGAATTCAAAGAAGGTCAGACGCACGTTCACGGGTTCGACGCTTCAATATCGCAAAGATGCCAGTTCTCCCACGCTGATCAGTAAGTTCAAATGCAGTCGGACTTAAAAACCTTACTGGGTTTCCGGGCATGAGTGAGCCAACTGTAAATGGCCAAATGACTACTAAGTGGATTTGCACGGAAACGTAACAGGCCAAGAACAGCCGAGATTATCTTGGAGAAAATCAGAGTCAGGGAACTCACGACGGGAGCTGTTACTCGTGATGACGAGGCTGAAGTAAAACAGTCTGGGACAGACGTGTCCAGACGTGTCCAGGGAGCCGCCCTTGCCCGACTACAAAGCAGGGTTTCCTTTCCGCTCAGCGAAAGACACGCCAGCCAGTGGCGTGGAAGGCAACCGCCGCGTGAGGGGAGATATCTGTGACACACAATCGCAGAAATCTCCTAAATACGGAAAGGGCACCCAGGAATCAACAAGAGGAGCGGCTCAACTCAGTTCTGAGACTGAGAGAAAGAACAGGCACCTCCGTGAAAGAGGCTCTTGCCCGGCCCGACAGCACCCGGCCTCAGCGGTGACCCGGGAAATGCAAGTTAGGGCCACAGCCCGACGGCACTTCACGTCCCGCTCCGCTGGCAGAAACTGAGGGCTCCGGCAACCCTGCACGCTGGGAAGGGCGTGGGTCCGAGGGGTTCTCACCCTGCCCGGACGTAGCACGGTTCAGTCTCTGGCCCAGTTGCCCAGCCCACGGCCCCTGTGACCCTCGGGCGCGTGGAGTGCGGACGGCGCCCCGCGTGCGCTAACGAGATGACCCGCAGCCAGGCCCTGGACGGCTCCCGGCAGCGGCCGTTCTCCGGAAAGACCAAGGAACGACTCGAAGGTTGGAACTTTCAGCCCCACCCTCCAGGGGCAGAAAGAAGCCCGAGCTGGTCACGCCCATGCACCAAGGCCACGGTGTGACCCCTGAGCGCCGGGGCCTGGAGAGTCTGCGCTGGGAACACGCCGGGGTGCTGGGGGTGGTCTGTGCCCCCCGCCCATGCCCCGCCTCTCCCATCTGGCTGTTCCCGAGTCGAACCCACACGATAAACTGGTGATGGTAAGCAAGTGTCCCCTGAGTTTTGTGAGCCCTTCTAGCAAACTGCTGAGCCCAGGGACGGGCAGTGGGAAGGCCCCGGGTTCTGGCCAGCTGGTCAGAAGTGCAGGCGGCCCCTGCGATGGGGTGTCCTTGTGGGGCCGAGCCCTTAACCTGTGGGGTCTGTGCCCACCTGGGCAGTCGACGTCACAGCTGAACTGGATTGTAGGCACCAGCTGGTGTCAGAGCTGGCTGTTGGCGGGGAGGAGGCACAGACTGCTCTGACATGTTTAGGGAAATGTCTGGTAGACTTAACACAGCTGCACACGCACGCAGCACGGGACCCAGCGATTCTACTCCCCGGCGTGACCACGTGAAGCACGTACAGACGTGTAACACGAGGCACACACGCGTCTACGCCCCCCCCCATCTGCGACAGCGAAACGCTGGAACCCCAATGTCCAGCAGGAGGACGGTGGACACGGGAGTTTCGGGGATCCGCACGGCGGGACTCCCCGCGGCAAGGGGCGGGTGCGCGGGACTGCACCCCACACGCAGGACAGCCTCGCCACGGACGCTGACCGAGAGGCCAGAACTCAGGGTGGGCGGCCTGGGATTCCACGGCACAAAGGTCACAAACCAGCTAAACCATCGGGGGTGACGATTCAGCCTGGGGCCGTGACACGCTGCGGGTCGATGGCCGGGGTGACACGTAGGGTTGGCTTTGTAAGAACCGTGGAGTCGGATGCTCCAGATTCTATGCTTCATGGAGTTTCATTTCAATGAAAAAAGTTAAGAAAGAAAAAGAGGTCGGGGAGTGGAGGCGCCCAGCTCGCAACGTCACTTCCTTAAAGAGAAACGAGAACCCCGCCCCTAGACGCCCATCCCGAGTCCCTCACCTGCTCTTGGGCTGGTTTCCTTTGCTCCATGAGCTTAGCTTTGGGCGCCACATTCGAAAGTTCACGTGCTACGTGATTATTCTCATAAATACTTTCAAATAAAACCGCTTCTATAAAAGAATTAATGTCCATCATATTCCTTTTTTTTTTTTTTTTTTGAGACAGAGTCTCACTCTCTTGCCCAGGCCAGAGTGAGTGCCGTGGCGTCAGCCTAGCTCACAGCAACCTCCGACTCCTGGGCTCAAGCAATCCTGCTGCCTCGGCCTCCCGAGTAGCTGGGACTACAGGCAGGCGCCACCACGCCCAGCTAATTTTTTCTATATATTTTTAGTTGGCCAATTAATTTCTCTCTATTTTTAGTAGAGACGGGGTCTCGCTCTTGCTCAGGCTGGTTTTGATCTCCTGACCTTGAGCGATCCTCCTGCCTCGGCCTCCCAGAGTGCTAGGATTACAGGCGTGAGCCACCGCGCCCGGCCCATCATATTCCTTTTGTGTCCAGTGAAATCAGGCATTCAATTGTTCCCAGTCCCCCCCGCCCCTGCAGACACCGTGGCACCATGTCACCTGGGCCAACACACGCACAGAATGAACCTGTCCTGAGTCCTCCTTCCGTACCCCCCCTGCGCCACGCCGAATACTGAACATCCTCATTGTGAAGGCCAAGTGGACGTCCTCGGGCATTTCTGTCTCCTGAGCGTCCCAGACACCCCCCCCCATAACCGCACCTGTGACACCCTCACTCGCACACTCACTAGCTGTTCCAGAAGCCACTGACCTAACACGGCACCTGCGCCTCCTCCCCCAAAGCCAGCCCGGGCGCCCTCGAATGGCGGCTCCCAGCGCCAGGGCTGTGGGTGGGCCGGGCCACCTCCCTCCCTCCCAATCAGAGACCGTCACTCTCCCTCAAACACGCAGGAACTGGGACCGTCCTCCCCAGCTCCACACCAATGCCTCGACTGTTCTCCTCCTCCTCCTCCTCGGCCACACCACGGAGCTGTCATCCCCCTGAGTCCCCTCCCTCCAAGGACTGGACCACGACCACCCTCCCGTCTACTCTGGCTCCTGACACCTGCCCCAAGTTCTTCATCGCATCCCAGCTGCCACCGGCCTCGAGAAACACCATGGCTTCACACACACCAGGAAAGAAAAAGAATGCTGCCACTGAACTGGGGCGTGTGCGGCCATCAGTTGCACCCCCATGTCAGGACACCAGGAAGGGAGAAGCTGGTCCCCACGTCCCTGGCACCGGCTGACACCTTGACCCCCCCCTGCCTGCTTCCGTCTGTCCCTCGACTGGAGGCAAACTCAGGCTGGCCCCCCCCCAGAGCCCACGAGACACATCAGGGGACAGCAGGTGACACATTGTCTGCAGATCTGGACGTAGACAACGGGAGACAAAGTGACGATCCTTGCCAGTCACTGAAGAGAAGGGGACAGGGCTGCTGCCTTTTGTTCTAAGTTTTGTTTTACTTTGACAAACCCTTACCTCAAAAAACATATTCATGGGCCGGGCGCAGTGGCGCACGCCAGCAATCCCAGCACTCTGGGAGACTGAGGCAGGAGGATCGCTTAAGCCCACAGGTTCCAGACCAGCCTGAGCAAGAGCGAGACTCTGGCTCCAAAAAAGAAAAAAAATTAGCCGGGCATGGTGGTGCATGCCTGTAGTCCCAGCTACTCGGGAGGCTGAGGCAGGAGGATCGCTTGAGCCCAGGAGTTGGAGGCTGCTGTGAGCTGTGATGATGCCACTGCACTCCAGCCTGGGTGACAGAGCAAGGCCCTGTCTGAAAACAAGAACAGCAACACGCTCGCAAATCCAGGGACTTGCTGCTCAGAGCCGAGGCCCTGGAGTGCCCAGCGCGGCCCTGGCCCCGGGGCTGCCGAGAGGCTTTGCTGCCGACCCTCTCGGTGGCCACACCCGCATCTCTGCCGTGTGACCCAGCTGTGCGGACGCACTGGTCCCTTGCGCGGCCCTAGGGCCTGTTGAGCCAGTGCATGCCCAAGGCACGGATGCCACACGGACTTGCTGGGAAGGCGCCGGGGCGGGTGGGGCGCTCCAGGAGGGCGGGCCTGGAGCCCCACGCAAGGCCCAGGTGGCCACGTCCCCCAGCCCCTCCCCCGGTGACGGGTCCCTCACCTTGTACGCCACCGCCAGCAGGCACCTGGGGCCCGGCCTGCCCCATCCCGTGGGAGGGTTTCCAGCAGAGCCCCCGACCTGGCTGAGTCTGACCTGAGCTCCCCTTCCCTGGCCGCGGACGGCCTGAGATTGCCAGTGACGCGGGGGCACCAGGGCCTGGTGGATTCTTGGTGCCGGGCAGGTCTGTTTCCTCCCCCAGGTGTAACCGGGAGCCACACGGGCTACCGCGGCCCCAGGGAGGCACCTCCCTGGGGAGGAAGCTGATGCCAGAGCTGCAGAGAGAAGCCGGGTCCCGCCTGCTCAGCCCTGGACACTCGGCCGCCGGCCGCCTGCGTCGCCTGAGCTCGGGTCCCCGGCCGCTCCCAGAGAGAGTGCCCGACGGAACGCCCTGTGCTGACTGGCCCATCCCCCCTCCGCCAGCCCGGCAGAGACCCCGGCAGACGTCCCTGCAGACTCTGTCTCCTCGGCGCGCAGCCCGTGACCAAGGCCCCCAACCCTGCCACTGACGCCATAAAGTCTGAGTGGTCCGGTCCCCTGCCCGGCCTCCGCTGGTCTGTCAGACGAGGGGGTGGGAGCCTGAACCTTGCGGGGGGCGGCCAGGAGGATCAGACGCAGCGCCAGCTCCCCGGACACTGTGGCGGGCGTGGGCCACCGTGGAGCTTGGGACTGGGGTCTGTGACCAGCGTGTCCAGCATTCACTGTCACCCTTGGTCAAGAGACAGCCCAATCAGGAGAAAGTTGGGCATCGTGGACTCCACTCTACAGATGGGGAAACTGAGGCCCCTGGCCCTGGCCTCAGTGCTCTTGGTGCAGGACTCGCCCCAGCGGGGACCGAAACCCCAGCATCAGCAAGCACCGTGGTCGGCCCCAGGTCCTACGAATGTGTCCCCTTCCACCGCAAGAGTGCCAGCCGTGGACACGGCAATGGTGCCAGCCATGGACAGGGCAACGGTGCCAGCTGTGGACACTGCAGTGTGCCAGCCATGGACACGGCAATGGTGCCAGCCATGGACACGGTAACGGTGCCAGCCATGGACACTGCAGTGTGCCAGCTGTGGACACTGCAATGTGCCAGCCATGGACATGGCAACGGTGCCAGCTGTGGACACTGCAGTGTGCCAGCCGTGGACACGGCAACGGTGCCAGCCGTGGACACTGCAGCGTGCCAGCCGTGGACACGGCAACGGTGCCAGCCGTGGACACTGCAGCGTGCCAGCCGTGGACACTGCAACGGTGCCAGCCGTGGACACTGCAGTGTGCCAGCCGTGGACACTGCAGTGTGCCAGCCGTGGACACTACAACAGTGCCAGCTGTGGACACTGCAGTGTGTCAGCCGTGGACACTGCAACGGTGCCAGCCGTGGACACTGCAGTGTGTCAGCCGTGGACACTGCAGTGTGCCAGCCGTGGACACTACAACAGTGCCAGCTGTGGACACTGCAGTGTGCCAGCCGTGGACACGGCAACGGTGCCAGCCGTGGACACTGCAACGGTGCCAGCCGTGGACACTGCAGTGTGCCAGCCATGGACACTGCAGTGTGTCAGCTGTGGACACTGCAGTGTGCCAGCCGTGGACACTACAACAGTGCCAGCTGTGGACACTGCAGTGTGCCAGCCATGGACACGACAGCCTCCACGATGGGTCCCCTGGGCGCTGCGCCGAGGGAAGGAGCCGGTCCCCAAGGACCACACGCTGCACGACTCTGTTCACACAATGTCCTCAAAATGCCACCATCACAGAGGAGGAGGTCAGGTTGGAGGCCGTCCGGGGTGACCCTAAGGCACAGCCTGAGATTGCAGGCTGGATTGAGTTAAGGACCTGCAGACTGGATTGACTCAATCCTGCAGACTGAATTGAGTCAAGGACCTCAAGATGGGGACATCGTCCTGGGGTCCCCAGGTGAGCCCAACACGGTCACAGTGTCCTCATAAGAGGGAGGCAGGAGGGGCAGGGGAGGGGGGCTGGGGTCGGAGGGGTGTGGGACGCGAGCGCAGGGCGGCAGGTGGCCGCGGGTGCTGGGGAGCAGGAAGCAGAGTCCCGGTGGAGCCCCCGGAGGAACCGGCTGGCCCACGCATGCCTCAGCCCAGGAAGAGCCGTGTTGGCCTCTGACCTGGGGGACTCGGGGTTAATAAATCCATGCTGTCTTAAGCCACCAAGCGGTGGCAACTTGTCACAGCAGCTAATCCCGGTCCGTCCACCAGGGAGAGCTGGAAGCGGCGCGTGCGATTTAGGGGCACCCCGCTAATCTCCACTCTCGGTACTGGGGGCTCGGGACTTATTCCTCTCACGGCCGTCAGGCGACTGTTCAGGGTCTTGGGGCTGGAGAGAGCCTGGCGCCGTGGGCCTCGCGGGCAGGGGGCTGTTGACGTCTCCGCTGTCACGCACGAAGCCACGGTGAGCCGCCTCCTCCCCGTGGCCAGCCCAGGACACACCCAGGTGGCCCCACCGTGAGGGTGCGGTCGGTGGCCCGAGCCCCGTGTTCCCGATTCACCCAGAGGTGAGAGGATGCGGCCCAGCCTCCAGGAGCCCCCGGCGTCGCGGCATGGCCCAGGGATGGGGGTGCCCCACCGCAGCCGGGCGGGGTCGGGCAGGCTTCCTGGAGGAGGTGAGGAAGAGGGCGGGGCGGGGGGCAGAGGGGGCGTGCAGGGTGGAGGCCTGCAGGCGAGGACGGCCTCGCCACTCGCTCGGGGACCACTTAAGGGACTGTGCGCAGTGTCCAGCTCGACACCTTCGCTCTGGAGCAACGCCAAAGCAGAGCCCCCGGCCACGTGGCGTCTACGGCCACAGCACAGAAGCCCGAGGGACTCGCCCAGCGCCGAGTCCTCCCGCCTGACGGCCCCGAGTCCCCCCGTCCGACGGCCCCGAGTCCCCCCGTCCGACGGCCCCGAGTCCCCCCCGTCCGACGGCCCCGAGTCCCCCC
>VSMD01119005.1:0-26178 GCA_008750895.1 Mirza zaza
AGGCGCTGGCTGGGGTTGGAAACGACGCAGTGGGAAGGCGGTGGCTGGGGTCGGAAACGACGCAGTGGGAAGGCACCGGCTGGGGTCGGAAACGACGCAGTGGGAAGGCACCGGCTGGGGTCGGAAACGACGCAGTGGGAAGGCACTGGCTGGGGTCGGAAACGACGCAGTGGGAAGGCACTGGCTGGGGTCGGAAACGACGCAGTGGGAAGGCACTGGCTGGGGTCGGAAACGACGCAGTGGGAAGGCAGTGGCTGGGGTCGGAAACGACGCAGTGGGAAGGCAGTGGCTGGGGTCGGAAACGACGCAGTGGGAAGGCACTGGCTGGGGTTAGAAACGACACAGTGGGAAGGCACTGGCTGGGGTTGGAAACGACACAGTGGGAAGGCGGTGGCTGGGGTTGGAAACGACACAGTGGGAAGGCGGTGGCTGGGGTTGGAAACGACGCAGTGGGAAGGCACTGGCTGGGGTTGGAAACGACGCAGTGGGAAGGCGGTGGCTGGGGTTGGAAACGACACAGTGGGAAGGCACTGGCTGGGGTTGGAAACGACGCAGTGGGAAGGCACTGGCTGGGGTTGGAAACGACGCAGTGGGAAGGCAGTGGCTGGGGTCGGAAGCGGCATAGTGGGAAGAGGGCACCTGGGGTCGTGGGCTTGTGAGCAGGGGAGGGAAGTGCAGCTGAGCATCCGGTTTGGGAGGCGGAACAGGACTCGAGGTGGGTCAGACTGGAAAGGTGAGAAGGAAACAGGGTGTCGAACCAGCACCCTCGTTCAGTCCTGAGTGCGACCCTTGACCGCCGACCCCTTCGGAGCTCGTCCGTGCCTGGCAGCATGGCGTGGCATGTTGCCGGGCGCTGGAGGGGGTGGCAGGCGGGGACCATCTGTCTGCCTCTAAGCCGTCCCTGCAAGGTCCTGTGAGCGCTTGGAAGAGAGGGCCCTGGCAGTGGAAACGCCGTGTCACCGAGAGCCAGTCACGCCGGCCCGTTCCTGATCCTTCGTAATTGGATTTGGAGCCTGAGGGATCTGCAAGGTTAACACCCGCCTCCAGCTGAGCGTCTGCGCAGCCGGCGGCCTCGTGCGCGGGATTGATGCCTGTGGGCGCCAGGACGGAGGGCCGTGGTGGGCTCACGGCGGGGCGACCACCACTGCTGATCCGGACAGGTCAGCCTCCACGGACGCCGCCGTGGGCCCCTTGTGGCCGCAGAGCTCACGGCCGGCGCGGAGGCAGGTTCCGCGTGACAGTTGGTGGAACGTGCGCAGGACACACGCTCGGAGGAAGACCACACGCCCCGGGTGATTCGTGGAGAAGCCTGGGAGACCCAGGGTGGGGGGCTGGGACCATCTCCGACCGCAGGGGTTGGAGGACGGCCTGGCCCCGAGCCGCGCGACGGTCTGCGGCCTGTGGCTCTGCGTGGAAATGGCGGCGTGTAGGGATCCCTGCCCTGGGGCCTGAGAGACGCCGCGCTCAGAACAGGAGAGAAGAGTCCGGCATGATCGGCTCACGGCTGGTCGTGCTCTGGGGGCCCTGGCTGAGGCGGCAACTGATGAGCTGCTGCCCATTGCACACGCCGCACAGCCAGGGCAGGGAGAGGGGGTGTGGCGGGCTCTCGCAGGGGCCACACGCAGGGGGGCGTCCACCACCTGGGGGAGAGACAGACAGGGGGCTCGAGCCAGGGCGGGCGCAGGAGGGGAGAGGGGCCAGGTCTTCCTGCGTGCGACAGGCACGGCCTGCACTCTGACCACCGCGCAGGGTGTGGCCAGGAGAGGAGACGACGGTGGTGGCCCTGGGCGAGGGAGGACACCTGCCTGGTCTCGGTCACTGGTTCCCGGCACTGAGCTCCTAAAAGCTGCCAGCCCTCTGGGTGACAGGTGCATCTCTGTGACTCGTAAGGAGCCCCCGACGCCACACCTGAGCTGCGCTAATGAGGCCACTCCTGGCTGGTGCCGGGGCGGATTCGGGACAGTGCAGGGTGATTAGAGCGTTGAGTTACCAGCCGCCGTCATCCGGGCGGCAGATGGAGTCTCATCACCGCTGGCCACGGTTTCATCTGTCGTGTCTGTTAAATGAGGTTTGATTAAAACTCCGATGGAGCTTCTGGGGCGGGAAACACACCCCCTCGTGGGTGGGGGCCACCCCAGCTCCTCGAGGACAGAGGTGACCCCGGGCGCAGGAGACGTCCGGACCCGGCCCCCACGCTCCTCTGCCGGGAGAGCAAAACCCTCTGCAGTAAAGGCAACAGCAGGCACAGCGCTTGGCTGAGTTCTGGTCATGCTAGAAGGTTTCGGAATTGACCAGGTGGGGGCCGATCTCAAGGTGGGGTCCGTCTTGCGGGACTGAGCCCCTCCCCGTGGGGCCTGAGCCAAGGCCGGGTGGTCGGTGCCGGAACCCAGTGGAACCGTGGGTGCTCAGGTGTCCGGAGTGGGTCAGTTGGTCGTTGGGAAAATGGAAGCGTCGTCAACCTGAGACAGAGGGAACCAGCCCCTCCCGCCCTGGGGGTGTCCCCAGCCACCCTGCCTGGTGCCCCCTGGGCCTGCGGCAGCCGGGGAACTCAGGCCCTACGTACACGCATGTCCACACACACGCGGACACATTCACACAGTGCTCAGTCTGTTGCTCAAACGCACACTCACTCGTGCTCACGCGTGCTCATGTGCAGGGAACATGCCCCTCACACGATGCTCGCACCCTCACACGGATGCACACACGTGCTCACATGCATGCGCATTCACACACATATTCCCGCCTCACCCAAACACCGACACGCACTCGCGCCTGAGAGCGGCTGAAGGACGTGTCCTAATCTGTACGCAGACAGCCCTGAGGGTCCGCCCTGCCCCACTCACTGTCCGCTCCTGACCACGTGTCCCGCCACTTGCTGGCCTTTTCCATGTGGCCCTGGCTGCGTCCCATGGCAGCTCCAGATGAAGCCAAACACTGCGGTGACCCGCTCTCCCCGTGAGACGAGGACACAGTTTGTTCTGCAGTGACCTGCTCTCCCCGTTAGCTAAGGACACCGGTTTGTCTCAGGAGCTTTGTTTGGCAAAATCCACCCCGTGCCCCAGGCCAGGGCAGCACCTGAGGACCCGGCACACACCTGAGAGGTGCAGAGGGGACTCCAGCCACGAGGACGTCTCCGGGGCAGGCTGAGGCTCGACGCGCACCCCTGAAGGCTGACACCAAATGACAGGTTTAAAAATTAGTGTTCAGTGGAGAGTTGAGCAGATTGCACGTGCAACATCTAAGACCGCCTGTAGCCCGACAGCCTCATTCCACGCCTTGGCGCTGCCGCCCCAGGAGTTATTCCCTGGAACTCGGGGGAGGGAAGGTGGCAGGGGGCGTCTGTCCGGGGGGGCTGGGTAGGAGCATGTGATTCCAGGCTCTTCCGTAATTTCTCATCAGCTTTTGCAATTTTCAGCATTCAGGGCCTCTGTTCTGCGTCTCCCTAAGTATTTCACTTCCTTGAGAGTGACCGTGAACAGAGTTGTGTTTCTAGATTCTGTTTCCACGCGCTCGTTTTCACTGCACAGAAATGTGATTGATTTTGTGAGTTTATCTCTTGTGCTGTGACCTTGCCGAACTCCCTTATCTTTTAATAGACCCTGGAGGGTCTTTTCGAGTCTGTCTGTTTTGTTCTGTGGATTCCCTAGGATTTTCCACTAGGCAATCGTATATCTGAAAATAGGGAGAGTTTTATGTCTTCCTTTCCAATTTGCATGCCATTTATTTATTTTTCTTACCTTATCGCACTTGCTACAATGTTGAGGAAGATGGTGAGAGAAACACAACCTTGCCTTGCTCCTAGTCTCAGGGAGAGAGCCTCAGTTTCCACCATTTGCTGCGATGCTGGCTGCAGGGTTGTACAGATGCGCTTCTGAAGTTACGATGACCCTCCTCTGTCCCTAACTTGATGAAATCATTCGTCATGGATGTGGGCTGCATTTTGTTAAGTGCTCTCTATGCATCAGTCGACACGATTGTACAATTCCTCTTCTCTGGTTTGCGGATGCCGTGGGCTCCATTGATTGATTTTTGATACTGAACCAGCCTTGCACACTTGGAATAAATCCAGCTGAGCTTGGTGCATAATTCTCCGTGGTTGGATTCAATTTGCTAATGTCTTGTTGCAGATTTTCACATCTGAGTTCATGAGAGATACTGGTCCGCGCTTTTCTCTTTTTCTGCACTTTGTCTGGCTGTGGCATCTGGCGTGTCACTTTTTATTTAAAAGTACGTGACTGTAAACCGTAGTCCAGGGTGTCTGAATTTCATCAAGACGGGCAAGGCCAGCTTTAATAATGTCGCCATGGGCAGGACGCAGTGAGCACCCGCGCACGGCTTCCAACCAGTGAAACCACAGCCGGTGGAAATGGTGCCACTGTGGTCATCACAGCGCCGCTGTCAACATCAGCCACGACCCACCTTCACAGCTGCACTTGCTCCGGGCAGGGCAGGAACCAGATTTTACGTACCTGAGTGCCTGTTTCCCCGCCTATAAGGGTGTTGTCCTGATGTTGGGTTGATCATTGCCAGGCCGGGACTTAAACGTGGCTCTGTCCAGGGTGCTGATGCCATCTTTTGCTGCAGCAAGTCTGCAGTTAGTGGTGGGAAGTTAGTCACCCCATAAACCTCCAAGGAGCCTGAGATGAGCCCTTCTGCATAACTAACTCTCTGTTCCAGCCAGTCCTGCTCTAATTTCAATGAATGCAGAGTAAATGCACCATCGTCGTTTCTGACTCATAAACTCCTTGGAAAGGCCAGGCGGAGCCCTGTTAATGTGCCAGGGAGGGGTGGAATATTCTCCGTCGATTGAAGCCCTCACCAGCGAGCTGGCCCCATGGAGCTGCAGCGTTTCATTAGCGGCAGAATCGTTTTGCGCAGTCGTGCACCAAACAGCGAGCACTGTCTTCTCTCTGGTGGGAAGGAGCTTCCCCTTCCGAGTGTCCTGCTACTGGGACATGGTCATCGCCCTGGAGGGAGGAATAACGTCCTGCCCCGGGGCCAGCGTCAGCTCTGCGGTGCCTAACTGGCGGGACAGAGGCCAAGGCCGCCACGGCAGACACGCGGACAGGGCGCCGTCTCTGCCTCCAGCCACGCCAGGGTGCTGAGAGCACTGCGGTGGTTCATGTTTCAGAAGGACAACTGGGGACAGCTCTGCAAGTGCACACGTGGGCTCAGGCGACCTTCAACGCGCTCATGCATGCCTGGCCGTGTTGGCTCTGCCGGTGGCCCCTGCACGCCGTCAGGGACAGCGGTGCCTCAACGCGAGTTGTCCAAAGTGCCGTCTCCAGGACGCCAGGCTGACGCCCCCAGCCAGCCCCTCCCGGGCTGCAGGTTTGATCCACAGAACGAGAAGACTGCGTGAATGCTGCTTCTCAAGACAGCTGTCGGACACCGTGTCACCAGCCTCCGCCTTGCTGCCTGCCACGGAATGTGCTTAAGCTGAGTGACCTGGCCGGGGCCAGGACAGGGGCAAGGACAAAACGATCAGAGCTCTCTCGTAGTAAATTCCACACAAAGTCCACGCTCCGCTCCCAGGCGTGAGCGTATGGTAAAATGGCGTTCTACCTGCTGACCCGCAAGCAGTGAGTGCAGCCTGGGGGACCCTCCACCCCGCCACACGTCCTGAACAGCCCGTCTGGCCCCCAGGGCTGCCCAGCGTCCATCTGACACACCAGCCTCACCTCCGGGCTGTCCCTGAGCCCAGCGCCCACCCCAGACCCTGGGACCGGGGCCTCATGCGCAGGGCCACCGCGGCCACTGGACGGCAGGACACTGCGTATTGGGGGCTCCGTCCATGGGCCCTCGGCCGCCTTCCTGGAGCCGACCCATCATTAGTGCCACCTGCATGCCACCACCCGCGTGCCACCACCCGCACGACACCACCCGCACCCCACCACCCGCACGACACCACCCGCACCCCACCACCCGCACCCCACCACCTGCACGCCACCACCCGCACGCCACCACCCGCACCCCAGCCACCCGCATGCCGCCACCCACACCCCACCACCCACATGCCACCACCTGCATGCCACCACCCGCACCCCACCACCCGCATGCCGCCACCCGCATGCCACCACCAGCCCGGCGGGCACCCACGGGGGCTGTGCCCACAGGAGCGCAGGAAAGAGGAGGCCCCAGGTAATGGCTGCAGGCGACCAAAACACACACACAGTGACAAGGCTGAGTAATTATAACGTGTCCTCACAGGCACTCTGATCTCCTAATCAATTCTTCCAAGCGTCCCACACGGCTCTCTCTGCTTTTCATAATATAATTTAATTTTTATGTACAGATTTTCCTGAAGGGCATAAATGCATTTCACTTTATGCCCCAGTAATTCAGTTTTAAACCAAGCATAAAAACTCAATAAACAGCAGAGCGCTAACTGCATATGCCAGGCCCGTGACCTTTCACTGTTATTGTTGAATAAATAGCAGAGAGTGGGTAGAAGTCACATATGAAGTCCACCGAAGATTCTCCATTGTCTGCTAGAAAATCAGCCGGAATTGACAATAATTTGATAGTTCATGCTTGAGAGAGCTCCCGATTGGGAGTGCGAGGCCTAGATTGGCTGGCGGGGCGGCGGCGGGAGCCTGGGCGCTCCCTGACCTTGAGACCGTCCCCGCACGGAGACGCCGTAACAGACGCAGAGAGGCTCTGCGCCCCGGCCCCGGCCCCGGCAGGCCGAGGCGGAGATGAAAATTCACGAGACACACGAGTGCGGATTTTCCAATTGGTGTCTCCAATATTGCCTGCGTGCAGGGGCCCGGGCTGAAGTTGCGTGCGCCGTGTGTGGGCCCGAGACTGCCCTGCAGGAACAAGGACAATTACGGAGGGGATTTGGGCAGAGCCAGGCTCTTTCAGGAGCCACCGAACGAAGTCTCAGCACGGTGATTTGAGCTAGAATCCCCTTAATCCCCGGCACGGAGACCGCCCGGGCACCTGCAGTTGGAACCAGACACAGTGGCTCTGGCCCTCCCCACCCAGGGTCCCCATGTGGGCCTCTGCCTGGGCCCGGGCACGTCCGGCGGGAGCGAGACGCTCGCCCTTTGCAGCCGACAGCCTGGGGCGGGGCGCTGACCACCAGGAAGCACTTCTCATGTAGAGCTGCAGGGCCCACCCTCCCCGCTGTTTTCTGGCTCCTGGGCCACACGGAAACACGTCTGCTCGCTGGCTCCGTCTCCCTGGGGTTGCGGAAGTGGCTCTCGGGCTCCGGAAGATCCCTGGACTCTTGCACAGCTGGCCGCACCCAGAGCCCCTGACCCAGCTCAGACTCTGCCACCCACCTGCCAAGGGGGTGGGGCCTGAGAGTGGGCTCAAGAGTTTGACTTATGTGTGCATGCATACATGCATGTTTGTGCATGTGTGTGTGGAAGGGTGAGAAATCAGGCCATCAGATGACTGCAGCAGTGCTGTCCCGGCTGGCCTTCCGCCTGCCCGCCCTGGCCTCCCTCGGCACACCTGCTCCAAACAGAACCGTTGTCATCAGAAATGGGAAACGTTCTCACCGGGAGCTCTGGGTGCTCATAGCAACGTGCAAGGGGGCCCAGGCGAGGGGACCACCTGCTCGGCCACAGCCAGAGATTCTCCTCCACTGAAGCCTGAGAGTGCCTGCACCCTGCGTTCCTAGGCTGCTGGTGGGGGTAGGCAGGGCCAGCGCCGTGGGGACCCTCGGAGATGAGCTCTTCCTGCCAGGGCAGAGAACAGCAGGTTCAGGACACACCTGGCTGTCTCTGGCCAGGACACAGGATGGAGCGTCTTATGTGACCAGGTGATTGCTGACTGCTGTGTCGTTTCTCCCCAGACTGCCCAGCCCTCTGCCCACTGAGGGGTCCACCTGCTGCCCCGACCCGTCCAGTGCCACACCCCGACAGCTGCCAGGACACCGCAGCGACCTCTCCCTGTCTCTCCTGCCTCTGTGTTCTCAATTGCTCCCGCCTGCTCCAGTGCAGCGGGACAGGGTCGTGACCCCTCCCTCGTGGCTGGATGGAGCAGCCTCCAGCAGAGACCACTGAGGGCTCACGTGGCCCGGGCAGGAGTGGCCAGGCCACGGGCAGGGACATGTGGGCAAACGCCGTGTGCCCTTCCCACGCTGCCGTAACATCTCCGGCACTTCTTGGTTGCTCCATAAATCCAGACCAAAATCAGCACATACACAGAAATTGGAAGGCCAGGTGACCCTACGCTGAGCAGGCCCTCAAAGGACGGTGATAATTCTTCACCTGGAAAGAGGCCAGTCGGCCCGGAAGGGTGGCCCAGCGGGGGTCTAGGGTAGCCCCAGCCCCCTGAAAAGACAAGGCACATGGATGTCTCACATGGACGGGATGACTTCAGCACTCGGAGGTGAGCTCTTCCCGCCACGGCAGGGAACAGGCGCCTCTCTG
The DNA here is from genome assembly GCA_008750895.1 of Mirza zaza. Taxonomy (NCBI): domain Eukaryota; kingdom Metazoa; phylum Chordata; class Mammalia; order Primates; family Cheirogaleidae; genus Mirza; species Mirza zaza. The sequence continues at coordinate 8,388 of VSMD01119005.1, forward strand.
TGGGGTCAGGTCCTGCCCCAGCAGAGCAAAGGTCTGCGACACAGGCCGACGGGAGCGGAGTCTCAGCTGGGAAGGTGGCGAGGCTGGAGCGGAGGCAGGTCCTCACGGGCCTCAGTCTCCCCATCTGTGCAGTGGGCACCCAGAGAGACCCACAGAGCCCTTCAGCCAGGAGACGGGGGACTGTGCTCTGATGTCCTTGTCAACTTCACTTACTGGGAGGAGATGCACCTGGGCCCCTTGCTGCCATGGGGCGCCGACCCAGTTCCTCGCGCCGCCAGACCCTGCACGCCAGGTCCCCGCGTGAAAGTTCACAGAACGCTTTCCTCGTGGTTGCCTGGCCTCCCGCTCTTATTTCTGAAACGTGAACACTGTTGGCGCTGCTTACGGGTGAGGGAGCCCAGACCCAGCCGTGCCCGGCCTGCTCATCGAGCTCCCTGTCCCCGAGCCCTGGAAACCGCCGGCATCTTTACAGACTTCACGCGCACGCTGTCGGCCCAGCTGAGACGAGGGCGCAGGCGGGTGTCTGGCGCCCGTGCGCTGAGCTCAGGGCAGGGAAGGCAGGAGAAGTCGCGGGTGCCAGGTCCAGACGGGCGGCCTGGGCCCCGCCCATCGGCTGTGTCAGGTGCAGCCTTCTCCGACCGCAGAGCCGCAGCAACAGCCCCCCCTCTGCACAGAGTCCGGGAAGCGGCCTCTCCGCCAGGCAACCTCCTGCCCCGCGCTCATCAAACTGTGATTTTCGGGAAGCCCTTCTCTAGGGCCTCCGTGTGGGGCTGATTCCCGCCCGCCCAGGGCCAGACCTGTGACCCTCTCTGGTGACAGGGAGGAAAGCTATTATCTGTTGAGTCCCCGTGAGGGGCCAGACGCCGGCTGAGCGCGTCACAGCCATCGATTTGCCATTTGTCTTCCTCTCGCCGCGCTCGGGGGGCTCAGGCTCTGCACCGTGGCCGGGACAGGAGCTGAGGACAAAGATCCAGTGGACCGGGACAGGGAGCCGAATTCCTCCGTCTGGCCCCGCTGGGCAGCCGCGAGTGGATGGCCACACCTGAGCCCAGGGGAGCGGGACTGGCTGCGCGTGCTCAACAGACAGCACAGCGGAACAGGGACACGCGTGGCTGAGGGATGCCATCGAGTCACCGGAACCAGGACCTGGGGCCCTAGTGTGGCACCTGCTCCACACCGTCCCCTCTCTGCCCCATAGCCACCTGGACACGTCCCACGTGGCATGGGAACACCGTCTTCCCTTCTGGAGCACAGCACGTGGACGGAGTGCGTGGCAGCGATGACAGTGAGAGACCGAGGTGGGCGCCTCAGAGCCCGGCGCCTCCATGTGCCCCTCCGTGATCTGAGGCTGCCGCTTGCTTCCCCACGGACCCCACGGACGACGGTCCCGAGTGCTGTGTTCACGGTCTCCTTGGTTTTGTACGTGACACTGTTCAGCACCTGTAACTAACCCCCCTAAACAACACGTTATTTAGGTTTGCTTGACTTGAACTTCCTACAGATGGAATAACGTGAATGTATCCTTACGTGGCTGCTTTTGCTCCCCTTACCCCAGATATTTTTGAGAGTCATCAGTACTTAATACGTGCAGCTAAAATTCATTAACGTTCTCCACAGTCCTGCGTCACGCTGGGCGTGCCGTGCGTGACCAAGGCGGGCTGATGGGAGATTTGTACGCACTTCGTTCTGATGTGCACGCACGTCAAATCCCAGAGTGGCCACCCCGGAACCCCGTGCGCACGGGACTCTCAGCCCCTCCCCACAGGCAGGCCGATGGGGAGGTGAGGATGACTTTAAGGGGCAGGGAACTATTTTGGGGGGATTCAGAGGGCTTGGAGAACATTTACAGCGGCCGGGGACAGAGCGTGTTGGGCCCGAGAGCAGGAGCGCAGACAGACATCGTCCTTCCTGCGGCTCGGTTAAGATAACGAAAACTCGGGCAGGGCAGCTCATTCTGGTTTCCGAGTTTGGGGACGGTCAGAGACCAGCTTCCTCCCGCGCTGTGGGGAGCACCGAGGACGGGAGGTGTCGGGGGCGTCCCTGAGCCCCCGAGGCAGCTTCATGTCACAGCGCCGCATTCCGGGGTGGCGTTCCCCCAGCCCTGGCCGTGCCTCCCTCCTATTGCCGGCGGCGTGTGCGTTCCATAAACCACACTGCTGTGCACGTCCTTGCACACGTGTCTCCTTGCACACACTGAGACTTGTGCACGCACTAGGTGCTCTAGAGCTGTGGTCCCCACGCCCGGGGCTGCAGCCCAGCACTGGTCCGCGGCCTGTGCCCCACTGGGCTGTGCGTGGCCGCCTGAGCTCCACACCCCTCCCCCAGGCACAACACCCCGCCCTGCCTCGCCCGGGTCTGTGGACACATGGTCTCCCATGACACTGGCCCCTGGTGCCCGAAAGGTTGGGGCGGCTGCTCTGCAGCACAGAACAAGACCCAGAGAGGCTGCGGTACAGGAGGTGGGCGTGCGCCAGCCGTCCCCACAAACGCAGGCTGGTGCTGCGGCTGTGCTACCGCCACGTCCCAGGCAGGGAGGGACAGCCCACGTCTGCCAGCGACCGCCACGTCCCAGGCAGGGAGGGACAGCTCCTGTCTCCCAGTGACCGCCACGTCCCAGGCAGGGAGGGACAGCTCCCGTCTCCCAGTGACCGCCACATCCCAGGCAGGGAGGGACAGCCCTCGTCTCCCAGAGACCGCCATGTCCCAGGCAGGGAGGGACAGCCCTCGTCTCCCAGAGACCGCCATGTCCCAGGCAGGGAGGGACAGCTCCCATTTCCCAGCGACCGCCACGTCCCAGGTAGGGAGGGACAGCTCCCGTCTCCCAGTGACCGCCATGTCCCAGGCAGTGAGGGACAGCTCCCATCTCCCAGCCACCGCCACGTCCCAGGCAGTGAGGGACAGCTCCCGTCTCCCAGTGACCGCCACGTCCCAGGCAGGGAGGGACAGCTCCCGTCTCCCAGCGACCGCCACGTCCCANGACCGCCATGTCCCAGGCAGTGAGGGACAGCTCCCGTCTCCCAGTGACCGCCACGTCCCAGGTAGGGAGGGACAGCTCCCGTCTCCCAGTGACCGCCACGTCCCAGGTAGGGAGGGACAGCCCCCATCTCCCAGCGACCCCCACGTCCCAGGCAGGGAGGGACAGCCCACGTCTCCCAGCAACCGCCACGTCCCAGGCAGGGAGGAACAGCCCACATCTCCCATAGACCGCCACGTCCCAGGCAGGGAGGGACAGCCCGCGTCTCCCAGCGACCACCACGTCCCAGGCAGCGAGGGACAGCCCGCGTCTCCCAGCGACCACCACGTCCCAGGCAGCGAGGGACAGCCCGCGTCTCCCAGCGACCCCCACGTCCCAGGCAGGGAGGGACAGCCCGCCTCTGCCAGCGACCACCACGTCCCAGGCAGGGAGGGACAGCCCGCGTCTCCCAGCGACCACCACGTCCCAGGTTTGTTTGCATTTTAAACTTTTGACATTGTTATAAATGTCATAATTTTCATTATTCAAATGTTTACTTTTATCAGACTATTTAAATAAATCAGTTGAGAAAAGCATGTGATCTTGCTTTAATTTATTTGTTGTGGAGAAATAGATAAACTGATTCTACTGTCAACCACTCCATGGTTCCTGGAATAGATACCCCCAGCTCAGGAGGGATGTGGTTCCTCTCCTTTGCTGTTACTGAGATCTTTCTATCTCTATATGTGGATGAGCTTGTTCTGTTTATTCCTTTCTTATAATGAAATTGTCTTGTTTGATATTGATGCTATTCTACTATCAAGTCCATATTAGTCCCTTGAAATGAGTTGGGAAATACTAACTCTGTTAGTATTTTAACTCTGTGTAGAGCGTCAAACATGCATTTTGTTCTATAAATGTTTGTAGAATTTTCCTTTAAAAAATCTGAGTGTTTTGGGGTTTTTTATGGGAATAATTTTTATCTCTGCTTCAACTTCACAAATGGTTAATACAACCATTATTTTTCTTAACCTCTGCTTCAATTAGATCTGTTGTCTTTCTTGTGATTTGTCTATTTACCTAATTTTAAAAATTTACTGGTATTAAATTATATTATTGTCTTATTTTTTTAATTTTGGCTGCTTCTATGACCCTTTTCATTCCTGGAAGTGTTTGCTTTTTTCTGGATCAAACCTTGCAGTCCTAAGATTCATCCAACCACCATTTGACTTGGTCGTTCCTTGTTTTCAAGGTCATTGATGTCTGAGTTCTGTTTCCTCTGTACTATTTTGCTTTTTATTGTTTCTTTTTTTCTTTTGTTCAAGACAGAGACTTGCTCTGTCATCCAGGCTACAGTGCAGTGGAGTCGTCATAGCTCACTGTAACCTCCAACTCCTGGGCTCAAGTGATCCTCCTGGCTTAGCCTCCCAAGTAGTTGGGACTACAGGCATGCGCCACCATGCCCAGCTAATTTTGTATTTTTTATAGAGATGAGGTCTCGCTCTTGCTAAGGATGGTTTTGAACTCCTGAGTTAAAGCAATCCTCCTGCCTCAGCCTCCAAGAGTGCTAGGATTACAGGTGTGAGCCACTGCACCTGGCCTATTTCTTTATATATACATGACTTGTTGGGTTATTGACCTTTTAATGAAATTATCCATTTATTTAATGTTAAGAAATTGTTCTATAGAAGGGCTTTCTCTGTCTTTCAATTTGTTCATACTACTTTTTAAAAAAGTTTATCCTTTTACTTATTTTCACATTAACATCCGGCAAAATAGACTTTTAAAAACTATGCATACTGTTATGTGAGTTTTAATGCTTTAGACACATGTAGCCACCAGGATAATCAGGATGAGGAGGGCCTGTCACCATGACGATATCCGTCACTGTGACATCTCCCTGTGCTTCCCTTTTGCAGTGGCTCCAGCCGTTCCTCCCAGCCCTGGCGCCCGGCCGTCTCCATCACGAAAGTTGTGCCTTCTCAAGAAAGACGCACAAAAAAGTTTAGAGTCTGTGACCTTTTGCCACCAGCTTCTCTCACTCATCACAGTTCCTCTGAGTCACTCCAAGTCATCACATGTGCCCGTCACAGTAGTCAGTGTCATTGCTGATAGTATTTCATCGCGTGACCCACACGTGCGGATTGCCTTGTACTCCGCTCTGTGTCTGTCGTGTGGACGTGTCAGTTTATCAATTCACCTGCTGTGGACGTGTGGAGTATTTCCAGTATCGGGCTGTGGATATAGCTGCTGTAAGCATCAGTGCACATCTTTTATGTGAACGTGAATTTCGGCCCTCTTGCATAAATAACTAAAAGAAGTACTCATGGACAAGTGTTTGTTTAACTTTATAAGAAATGGCCAAAACGATCGTCTTCCCACCAGCCACGTAGGACAATTCTGGTTGTCCACGTTCTTGTGAGCGCTGGGCACAGTCCGTAGTTTTCATTTCTGCCATTTAGACTGGGGTGCAGTACCTCAGCATGATTTTAATGTGCATTTAACTAACGGCTAATAACGTTGCACATCTCATATGCTTTTTTGCCACCAATGTCTCTGCTTTGGTGGAAGTTTCTGTTCAAGTTTTTTGCCCATTTTTTAGATTCTGCTGGTTTTCTTTTTCCTTACTGTTGAGTTTTCAGAGTTCTTTACATATTCTAGATACAAGTATTTGTTGGATATGTGGTTTGCACGTATCTTTTCACCCACTTAGCAGTGTCTTTTATAGAGCAATAGTTTTTCATTTTGATAGTTTTACCATTTTTTTAATTTTTTAAATGGATCTCACTTTTGGTGCCACGTCTGAGAACTCTGTGTCTAACCCAGGTCACAGAGATTTTCTCCAATGATTTCTTCTAAAAATTTTATAGTTTCACTTTGCACATTTAGATCTGTGGTTTATTTATAGTTAACCTTTACATAAAGTGTGAAGTTTAAATCAAGGCTTCCTTTGTTGTAAATGGATATCCAATTACCTGACACCTTTTGTTGAAAGACTATTCTTTTCTATTGAGTCGCCTCTGCACCACGGTTAACGATCTATTGGCCACATCTGTGCGGGGCTATTTCTGGGCTCGCCATCCCATCCCATTGATCTACATGTTTATTATCTCTTCACCAATATTGCAGCTTGAGGCAAGACTTAATAACAAGGTAGTATAATTCGTCCAAATTTACTTTTTGCAATTGTGCAAAATTATTTAGCCCATTCTAAATTTTCTGTCTATGTAACTTTTAGAACCAGCTGTTCTATGTCTACAAAATCTCAACTGGGATTACTTTAACTCTCTAGATAAATTTGGGGAAAATGGGCTAGTTACTTACGCTGAATATTCCGGTCCATTAGTGTGTGTCTCTGGTTATTACACCTTCTGTGAGTACTTTCATCGGCACGTGGTAATTATTAGTACAGATATTGCACAGGTTGCTAGATTATTCCTATTTCCTTCTTTGAGCTGTCATAAGTGGCATTGTTTTCAGATTTTCATTGTTCATTGCATTTATAGAGATGTATGATTTATTCCTATCCTTATTTCATTTCTTTCACTTGATTGACTTGTTCATTTTTTTAATTTCTTTAAACAATTCTTAATTGACAAATAATAATTGTACATATTCATGGGGTACTTTGTGACATTTCTCTATATATAATGCATAGCGATCATGTCCCTGTCATTAGCTTATCTTCATCTCCAACCTTATCAGTTCTCTGTGTTGGGAACGTCCAGCAGTCTCCGTCTAACTGTTTGAAATTATATAATGTTAACTATGGTCATACTGCGGTGCTGCAGAGCACTAGAGCTTATTGCTCCTACGGAGCGGTGATTTTGTGTCCTTTAACAAATCTCCTCCTGTCCCTCCCTCCCTCCACCCTTCCCAGCCCCTTGTATCTTCTGTTCTGAATTTTACTTCTATGAGATCAACTTGATTTAGCTTCTACATATGAGTGAGAACACATGGTGCTTAACTTTCTGTGCCTGGCTTAGTTCACTTAATGTAATGTCCTCCAGTTCCATCCTTGGGGCTACAAATGGCAGGATTTCATTCCTTCCTATGGCTGGATAGTATTCCGTGGTGTTTACACACCACATTTCCATTATGCACTCATCTGTCGTTGGACACCCAGGTTGATTCCGTATCTTGGCTGTTGCGAATAGTGCTGCAGCAAACACAGGGTTGCAGATGTCTCTTTGATATACTGATTTCCTTTCCTTTGGATAACTTCCCAGTAGTGGGATGGCTGGATCTCTTGGTAGTTCTATTTATATTTTTTGAGGAACCTCCATTCTGTTCTCCATACTGGCTGTACTAGTTTACACTCCCACCAACAGTGTGTAAGAGTCCCCTTTTCTCTGCATTCTTGCCAGCATGTATTACTTTTTGCTTTTTGATAATAGCTATCCTGGGGTGATATGATCTCTTACTGTGGTTTTGATTGCATCTATTTTCCTGATGATTAGCAATGTTGAAACTTTTTTTTTTTTTTTTGCACGTATTTGTTGGCCATTTTTGTGTCTGCTTTTGAGAAATGTCTGCTCAGATCATCTGCCCATGTGTTGAATTGAATTGTATGGGAGTCTTTGTTTTGTTTTGTTTCTGTTGAGAGGGATGAGTAGTTTGTATACATTTTCTCCCATTCTGTAGGTTGTCTTTTCACTCTCTTGATTGTTTCCTTTGTTGCACAGAAGCTTTTTAGTTTGGTATATCCCATATGTTTGTTTTGCTTTTGTTGCCTGAGCTTTTGAGATCTTACTCATAAAATCTTTTCCCAGATCAACATCCTGAAGTGCTTCCCCTAAGTTTTCTTCCAGCAGTGTCTGCTTTTAAGCCAGTACCATGCTGCGTTGGTTACTACAACAGCCTGGGGATTGGGGACCACAGGGCTAGATGATCTGTCGATACTGGGAGTGGGATGTTGTAGTGCCCAACTATTATTGTGGTGGGGTCTCTCTCTCTCCCTTTAGGTCTAATACTATTTCCTTTATATCTGGGTGCTCCAGTGTTGGGTACATTTACATTTGCTATATTCTCTTGCTGAATTAATCCATTTATTACTATATAATGTCCTTCTTTGTCTCTTTTTACAACTTTAAACTTGAAGTCTATTTTGTCTGATGTAAGTGTAGCTAGTCCTGCTTGTTTCTAGTTTCTGTTTGTGTGGAATATCCTTTCATTCCATGTGTATCTTTACAGGAGAGGTGAGTTTCTCATAGGCAGCATATAGTTGAGCCTGGGTTTTGTTTTGTTTTGTATCCATTTAGCCAGTCTGTATCTTTTAAATGGGAAGTTTAATCCGTTTGCATTCAGGATTATTGTTCATAGGTGAGGACTTACTCCTGTCATTTTATCGATTGTTTTCTGGTTGTTTTTATATCTTTCATTCAGTATTTCCTCTCCTGTTGTTTATGTTGACAGTTGGGCGGTTTTCTGTAGTTACAAGGTTTGATTCATTTCTCTTTCTCATTTGTGTATTGGCTCCACCAGTGAGTTTTATAGTTTTGCCTATTTTCATGATAGTGATTATCGTTTTGTCACTTCCAGGTGTAAGACTCCCTTGAGCATTTCTTGTAAGCATTTCTAGTGATAAATTTCCTTAGTTTATGTTTGTCTGTGAGAGGTTTTATTTCTCCTTTGCTGAGGGATAACTTCGCTTGGTATAATATTCTCAGCTGACAACTGTTTTCTTTCAGTTCTTCGACTGTACTGTCCCATTCTCGCCTGGCCTGTAAGGTTCCTGCTGAGAAATATGTTGTTAGTCTAATGGAAATTCCCTTATATGTGACTTGATGCTTTTCTATTGCTGCTTTTAAATTATTTTCTTTGTCTTGCATATTTGAAAATTTAACTATAATGTAACTGAGAGAAGGTCTGAGTTGAAGTTGAATCTGTTTTTGGTGCTCTGAGCCTCTTAAACCTGCATGTTCGTTTCTCCCAAGACTTGGGATGTTTTCTGCTATTGTTTAATTAAATATGTTTTTCTTACCTTTTCCCTTCTCTTCTACTTCTGGAGTGCTAAAAATATGAATATTTGTTTGCTTACTGGTGTCCCATAAATTCTGCTGCCTTTATTCTTTTTTTTTCTTTTGTCTCCCTGTGCTATTTCAAAAGACCTCTCTTCAAGTTAAAAAGTTCTTTCTTCTGCTTGGTCTAGTCTTTTGTTAAAGCTCTGCATTGAATTTTTTATTTCATTCATTGAGCTCTTCAGCTCTAAAATTTCATTTCATTTTTTTATGATACCTACTTCTTTGTTGAAATACTGATTGAAATTATGAATTATTTTCCTGATTTTGTTGAATTGTCTATCTGCATTCTCTTTTATCTCACTGAGTTCCCTTAAGATTTTATTTTTAATTCTTTTTCTGACAGTTCATATATTTTCTTATTATTGGGAGCTATTAAGGGAGAATTGTTATTTTTCCTTTGGAAGTGATATGTTTCCTTAATTTTTCATGGTTGATGTGTCCCTATGTTGATTCCTATGGGAATCGTAGGAAAAGTGGAAAAGTCACCTTTTCTAATTTTATGAAGTAGGTTTTGTAGGAAAAGCCTCATTTGTATGAATGAGTCTTGGGGTGTCATTCTGGCAGGTTGTGTTGGCCTTGGGTTTAGCTGCATGCTGTAGTGTAGTCTCTTTGTAGTTTCTTCAGCTATAATCCACACAGGTGGTGTTTTTAAGTTTCTCAGTGGCCTAGGCTGAGGGAATTTGTGGCAACAGTGGTGTGGTTTTTCCAGAGGTGAGCTCACTAGGCTGTTTCTCAGGTTGGAGGCATTTGTGTTAACATGGTGAGTTGGCCAACTTGGGGTCTGTCTTGCTTGGGATAGGGGTATAGGGATGTTACTCTGGCTGGGAGCACAGGCACATGGTTGCTCGGCTGGTCTGGGAGTGTGCCTTCCAGGAGTGGCTTTGGGGGCTGCTTCTCAGGCCTGGATGTGAGCACAAGGCTACCTTGCTGGCCTGTGCACATGTCTGCCAGTGACACCCCAAGAGACGTGTGTTGCAGTGGGGCTCCTTCTCAGGCTCTTACTGGGGCACAAGGCCACTGGGCAGGCTAGAGGCATGTCTGCAGGGGCAGGGTTTCTGCAGAGTTGTTTTTCAGGCCCTGAGCATGGGCATGTAGCCACTACACTTGCCCAGGGCTGTGTTATCCACTGCTCAGAGGCGCAGGGGCCTCTCCTGCTTGTGGGAGGGCACACAGGCGTTGGGCTGGCTCAAAGGCGGATTCACCCTGGGCGGGACTGGGAGACTGTTCTTCTGGCTGGACGTTCGGGCGGCAGGAGTTGATTTTCCTGCTCTTCAGGGCCAGAGTCACAGATGATCCTGGGCCTAAGCCCCGCGCTCTGGGGCTGTGGCGTTCAGCCCCCCGTGTGGGGTTGGTGGGATGAAGATGGGGCCCCAGTGCTGGGGAGGTGCAGTGGCTACTGGCCTTCAGAGCAGGGCACGCTCCAGAGGTGGCTCTGGCCTCCAGAAGGTGAGTGCTGCTGCAGGTGAGTGGCTGGCGTGGGGGCCCAGGGCAGAGCGGCTGTACGAATCCCCCCAGCTCTGCACAGTGGGCTCGGGGCTTGTGAGGGTGGCAGGTTTCTGCTGCAGTAAGGACCAAGGGCTTTGCGGTGGGCACTGTCGGGGATCTTCTACTCACCTTTCCCCAGAATGGGAAGTCTCTAGGCAGATCTGATCCAGGTCGGGGAGAAGTGGCTACAGAGCCCAGGTGCCTCCTCGCTGCCCTCCCGGACTTTCAATACCACAGACGTGTCTCCACTCCCGGCTGGCCACACTCCGTGCTCTCCCTTTACCTTCCACTGTTCTTTCTTGTGGGAGGATGACCGCAGGTGTCTCTAGTCTGCCATCTTGCTGGCCCATGCCCTTTTTTTTTTTTTTTTGGTGAGACAGAGTCTCACTCTGTCACCTAGGCTGGAGTGCCGTGGTGTCAGCATAGCTCAAAGCAGCCTCAAACTCCTGGGATCAAGCCATCCTCCCACCTCAGCCTCCCAAGTAGCTGGGACTACAGGCATGTGCCACCAAGCCCAACTAATGTTTGTATTTTTTGTAGAGATGTAGGGTCTCACTCTTTCTCAGGCTGGTCTCAAGCAATCCTCCTGCACGGCCTCCCAGAGTGCCAGGATTACAGGCGTGAGCCACCGTGCCCGGCTTCTAATTTCTTAAAGTGGAAGCTTGGGTAATTGATTTTAAACCCCTTTTCTTCCTAATATAAGCAATTAAGTCTATAAATTTCCTTCTCAGCACTGCTTTAGCTATAGTCCATAAATATGGATATGGTGTATTTTCACTTCGGTTCGGTTCAAAATATTTTCTAATTTCCATTGAGGCTGTCTCTTTGATCCATGAATTATTTAAAAGTGGGTTATTTAATTTCCAAGTGTTTTGGACATTTTCCTGCTATCTTTCTGCCGTTGAAAGTTGAATTCCATTATGGTCAGTATAAATTGATACTTTGGATGATTTCAAGTCTTTAAAATTTGTTAAGTTTTGTTCTATAAAGCAGAATGTGATCTCTCTTGGTGGCCACTGCAGGTGTGTCCTGCCGTTACTGCGTGGCAGGTCCTGCCAGTGCCGGGCAAATCCCCTTAGTCGGTGATGCAAGTCCGGCCTTCCCTGTTCTTTCCAGTGTTCTGTCCCGATTGCACCAATTACCAGCAGGGACGTGTTGATGTTTTCGATTACATTTGTGAACTTGCCCATTCCTTCCTTTAGTCCTGTGGGTCTCGAAGCTATGTTATTAGGTACCTGCGCATTTAGCATTGTTATGTCTCGGGGAATTAACCCTTTTGTCATTGTGCAGTGGGTCTCTTTATTCCTAGAACTTCTGTGTGCTCTGAAGTCTCCTCTGTTTGGTATTGATACAGCTACTCTAGCTTTCTTTTGGTTTTTGTTTTCATGGCATGCCATCCCCCATCCTTTCACTTTTAAGCTGTGTATACCACTGTATTTGAGAGGAATTTCTCATAGACGCTGTATACCTGGGTCAAGCTTTTGTATCCATTCTGACAGTGTTTGTCACGTGGCCAGTCCGTTTAAACGACTGGCGTTTAACGTAACTATCGATGTGTTTAAATGTATGCCTGACATCTCATTCATCATTTGTTTTTGTTTTTTCCAGCTGTGCTTTCTTTCCTCTTTTTCTCTTTTGTTTCCTTATTTGGGATAATTTGAGCAATTTTTATTTTTCCATTTTGACTCTCAGTTCTGTTAGTGTGTGGGTTCTCTGAGCTGCGCTCTCTCTGCAGCATCCCCAGTATTTTCCAGTCCCCTGAGCCCCCCTTGTTCTCAGTCCAAACAGAAATCCAGGGCTTCTGTTACCTCCCGTGTGTGCAATGCAAAAACAAGACCTAAGAGTACCTTTTATTTTCCCCCTCTTTACCTGAAATATCTGCTTCGGGGAGAAGAGAGCCCTTCTTAAATCTCATCCACTGGAGTTGTAAAGTTTTTCTGAAATAAAGAATACAACACATAAAATTAATTAAACTGACTCAACAGATGACACTCAGCACAGCAGATATGAATGGTAACAGAACTCCCGCCGGAAAGGTCACTGACAGGTACCCACTTCCTGTAGGACACAGGCCTCACCTCCAGCAGTGTAAAGAAAGTTTCGCACGCATCTGGCCTGTCACAGGTGGTAGAGAGATGGGCACTTGAGTTGTGGAGAAGGCGTCCAGATGTGCACCCCCACCCCAGATGTATCCCCAGACGCACCTGCCGTTGGGGCCAACGTGGAAGGAGAAGAGAGACAACAAGGAGAGCGAAGGAACCCACCCGGCTCTTCGGGTCCGGGGTGTGTCTGGTGTCCCACGTGCTCACCCCCCGTGCTCCAGGGCCTGGGGGTGCCCACGGCCACCACGGGTGTGTCTGCTGCTGCCACCGCTGCCCCGGCTCCTCTGGGTTTGGGGTTCGAGGGAACAGAGAGTGCAGCAGTGGGGACGCCCTCCCCCCTCCTCCCTCATCCCTGCGGCCCAGCTGGGCTTCCTCCCGCAGCCTTTGCCAGCGTCTGTGTTTGGGGCCATGCCGGGTTAGCACCGGGGCATCCTGAAGGCCACAAAAGGGAGGGGACATCCACGGCCACCTCAGGGGGCTTTCGAATTCCCCAGCCTGCGGCTGTGACGCACTTCGCCACCTGCAGACACCGCTACACGCGTGTGTCCAGGTGTGTAACTGCGTGTAGGGGACAGGCAGGTGCAGTATGTTCACACCTCGTGCGGCACCAGCAGCCCAAGTCACGTTTGTCACCCAGTAGCAGTTTAAACTCTGTTACAGAGACCCTGTGACTTTCTTTCTAAATAGATTCCTGGGGAGCTTTCAGCTTCTTTCACAATTTGGAATCAAACGTGTTGATATCATTTTACTTGGTTTGCTCTCCGATTCATCTGTGGAGTGAACTAGCTTGTTGAACGTCTCGGCACTAAACTCCGTCTGTGTTTCTGGGATACATACTAGGCCGTCATGTTGTTTTACTCTTTTGATGTATTCTCATAGTCTGTCTGCTCACCTGTAACTTAGAACTTTTGACATTTATGCCAGCATTAGGGCTGGACTAAAATTTGCATTTTTGCGCTGTTTTCAAATTGTGTGCTAACTTTAATAATTATGCTTGCTTCGAAAGTGAAACCATCATTCCTTACTTTCTTCTATGACATGTGTGCTGTTCAGCAACAGTGTGATTGCCTGGCCCCTAACGTTAGGTATAACTCGTCTGTGAAACCGTTTGTCCCGATGCTTCCCTGAGAGTGACGTTCTCACGGCGACTTTCTCGTCTCTCTGCCGCTCCTCGAGCTGATGCTGCTGATCTGCGTTTGCCTGGGCAGGTGTTTCCCTGTGGGCCAAGTCTTACCTCCATAAACATGCTGTCCTCGTGCCCGGGACCCTCCCTGTGCAGCCTGCGTCTGGCCCTCCCCTGGCCTTGTCCCTGGAGGTCAGGGGTTCTCAGGTCGAGGGCTGAGCCCCTGGGCTGCGACCCCTCCTTCCCCCCAGCCTGCTCTGCACGGCCTCGGTGGACTCTCGGCGGGTCCCTCCCCCTGGGGTGGCTGTGTGCTCGGCCTGGGCAGCCGCAGGGCCAGGGGGGCCCTTTGCAGGGGGCAGGGGCTGCTGCAGTGGTTCCCCCGAGCACTTGTCACCGAGCGTTAGGACGTCTGGCAAACCTGGCCCTGAACCTGGTCCTCCGAGTTGTCAGGGAGGGACTTTCGTCAAGGTGAGGGATGCACGTGTATTTTAACGGCCAGTGAGCGTAATTTGTAAGTTTGAATACTTAACCACATGATGTGGGGGTCTTCGTCTATGCCGCACACTCTGAGCCGGGGCAGAAATTGGTTCTTGGGGGCAACAGAGCTCAGATATCACAGGAGGAAGCTGAGGCAAGATCGAGGTGAGCAGGGAGTTTCCTCGGGCCAGGCGTGGAGCCTGCAGCCCGGAGCACAGAGTCAGGGGTCCCTGGAGACACTGGATCCACGCTGACTAGCAGCCGTGGCCAGTGCAGTTTCCACGGGGGACAGGGAGCCGCTGGCACTGAGTTGTTTGTCTGGGATTCTCACCGATCACAGAAATAGCATTGATCGGTGATTGGCCGTGCACTGCCGGTCTGCAGGGTGTGGTTCACGGTGTCTGGTGTGGCATTGTCAGGCTAATTGACGGTGTTTGTGCCGATAGCAGTCTCAAGAAATGAATACCCGGCTCAAAGCGGGGAGTCGGGTGGGGTCTCTGGGTCTCACTCTAACGCCTCTCCGGGCCTGGTCATTCGCAGGGGGCTCACATTCCTCACGCGAGAGTCCCCTTCTTCCCTCGGGGGTCTGTGGCCCGCTAAGGCCCCGGTACACGCATGCTGTGCCGTGTGTCTGCGGTATCAGGTTTCACTGCGGGAGTCGTGACTAGGGAAGGAAGTCTGCGGTCTCGGGGGCAGTAACGACGAGAAACGCTGTCAGCGACGGCTCGTCACAGGTGGCGCGGGCCCCGCCCACGGCTTCGTCGCTGTGTCGGGTCTTAGTTCCACCCGAGGTTTCTTCCTTTTTGTCTTTCCTCAGCTCAGCCCGGTTGGTCATTTACGCTGTTTAAGCGTCTAGTCAAAGAGATGGCTGCTGGATTTATTTGAATGTTCTACGACATGTATTTAGTTAATATAATTTTCATTTTGTTCATCTTCTTTTTCCCTTTTGTTTGGTCTTTTGTTGCTTTTCTTTAGTATTAAATACCCTCCCCGCCCTCCGGCTCGCGTGCAGTCCTGCCGCTGCCGGGAGCCGTGTCCGGCTGATTTTGGCAGAAGGTCTTCTCTCCGTTACTCTGTGGTCAGTTTGGAACTTAAGGTGTGCCCACACCGAGTCAAGCGGTGACTGTGGAGAGCGGGGCATCCGGCCCTCCGAGCTTCAGGGGGCTGAGGGCCGGAGCTGCCCCCGCCGGGTCCCCCGGGGCCGGTGCTCTCCGCACCAGCTCCTCCCACCCGCAGCCCACAAGGCCTGGGGCCCAGCCTGGGAGTGGGGTGGGGTCCAGACATCAGGCAGCTGTGATGGGGGAACTGCACCCACGCAGGCAGAAAGCCCCCCCCCTCGCCCGGCCCCCGGCCCCAGGCCAGGGCGGTGCAGCCCCTGGAGCCAGGGAGGAGGGCGCGCGGCTGCAGGTCTGACCCCGGACCCACCCGCCCGCCCGTAACCCTGGCCAGTGGCCTTACGGGGGTGCCCTTATTTTTCTCATATGTTCCTTATCCAAGAAATGCGAATAGGGTCACCTCTTTCCTTCCCCACTGAATTTTGTCCTTGAAAAAATGTAAAGTGACTGGACTTAAAATTATTGCTAAATAATGTGTCTCCGTTGTCAAAACTCAAAAAACATAGACAAACAAAAAGACATACCTACAATGTCACCACCCAGAAGGAAACGTCGCTGTTGCTATGGGCTCCCGGGGACACAGATGGCGGGTAGGGTTTGGGGAGCGGCTGTTTGCCCAGGGGCCAGTGCTCGGAGAAGGGAGGACGGGGCGCCACGGGGGCTGCGATGGCGGGCGTTGGGCACGCTCACTGACCTGCGGGCGGGGGCAGACCGCCCTGGGGAAGGCAGGGCGGAGAGCTGGGATGACAGAGGCCTGAGGGCGTCACCCTGCGGGAGGGACGTCTGCCCGGAGCGTTCACAGTGTGCGCACACCCAGGCCTGGCTGCCGACTCGCACAAGCAGAGACGGCGAGCTCACGTTACAGTATGCTCCTTCCACACCGACGCCCCTCGGGTCCCCGTCTCACCCTTCCCTGCCAGTGCTGTGTTCACCCCGTGTTCAGTCACCGCACACACGTGTTTCTGGCGCGTCGAGTTTTCCCAAGTTTCCCTTGGATGCTTGGGCGGCTTGTGAGCGTTGAGTTGGATCTCAGATGCCTACGGGGCTGCACGGGGAGGCGCAGGGTCTGCTTGACGAATAGTCTGGGGACACTGAGTCCAGCCCTGGGCTCGCCTGGGTCCAGGAAGAGCATCCTGGGCCGCAGGAGCAGCCAGGTCCACCCTGCGGAGGCCGAGCCCAGAGCAGGACAGGAAGGGCCAGGGGATCCCGAGCCCTGCACCCAGCCCTCCCCCAACGAGGACACCTGCCCCTCTCACCTGCCCAGGGGTGTGATGCAGGGGGACAGGGGGACACTCATGACATCACCCAGATGAAGGGCCTCACTGTGGAAATGCCCTTCCTGTGCAGGCAGGGCAGGGCCTGTGCCCTCACTGGGGCCTGTCCCCTCCTCTGCGGTCCAGGTGACCGGCCTGTCCTCCGTGGGCTCCCCCTGGTCCTGACGGGGGCGTCATCCAGAGTGTGAGAGGAGCGAGCAGCGGACACACACCGGTGACCGGTGACTGTGCTGCCTGACTCAGCCCTGGCCTTGGGGGCCCAAGTCCCTCCTCTGCAGCATGAAAGGACTGAAGAAATTAATCCCAAAAGCCTTTTCTAGCTCTGAGAGTCTTTGATTTTAAAAGCTTTATTTGTGGAAAACAAATATGTTCATGTTGAGATCAGTTTAGCAAATTGTTTCCTAGAGTAAATTTTATGTTAAAGGCAACTGTAGCTCACTTAACTGTGTTCTTCCTATTTTCCAAATCTTTAAAGAAAAAATGTTGAAATGTCACTCCGAGCTTCTAATTCAAGCAGCTTGATTTTCCTGGGCAAAGAGGAGCAAGACTCCCTCCAGGAAGCCAGGGTCAAACCTCTGGTGGGCACAAAGCACAGAGAACTCTGTCCTCACCCAAGTGCTCTCAGGAAGGGAGGGCAAGAGTGGTGATATCCGTATTACCTGCCTCTGTCCACCCACCCACTCATCCCTCCACCATCCACTCACATATCCACCCACCAAACCATCCAACCATCCAGCCACTCACCCACCCATCCACCCACCCACCCACCCACCCATCCACCCACCCACCCATCCATCCACCCACTCACCCACCCATCCACCCACTCATCCATCCACCATCCACCCACTCATCCATCCACCCACTCATCCACCCACCATCCACCCACTCATCCATCGACCATCCACACACATATCCACCC
The DNA here is from genome assembly GCA_008750895.1 of Mirza zaza. Lineage (NCBI taxonomy): Eukaryota > Metazoa > Chordata > Mammalia > Primates > Cheirogaleidae > Mirza > Mirza zaza. Next base: position 25,859 of record VSMD01119005.1, read on the forward strand.
ACCAAACCATCCAGCCATCCACCCACTCACCCACCCATCTACCCACTCACCCACCCATCTACCCACTCATCCATCCACCATCCACCCACCAAACCATCCAACCATCCACCCACTCACCCACCTATCCACTCAACCACCCACTCATCCATCCATCCACCCACTCACCCATCCATCCATCCACTGATCCACCCACCCATCCATCCATCCACCCACTCACCCACCCACACAACTATCCACACATCCACCCACCCATCCATTCATCCATCCACCATCCACCCATCCATCCACCCACTCACCCACCCATTCATCCACCCACTTAT
>VSMD01119005.1:26270-42757 GCA_008750895.1 Mirza zaza
CATCCATCCACCCACCCACCCACCTACCCATCCACCCACCCACCCACCCATCCACCATCCATCCACCCACTCACCCACCCATCCACCCATCTATCCATCCACATATCCACCCAGCCTCCCACCCACCCACCCACCCACCCATCCACCCATTTATCCATCCACATATCCACCCAGCCACCCATCCATCCACCTACCCACCCATCCACCCATTCATCCATCCACATATCCACCCAGCCACCCACCCGTCCTCCTCATTCTGACACCAAAATGGCAGCCACTCTGTCAGGACAGGAGACTGCAGGCAGGTTCATGGAGGCTGTTGATTGTGCTGTGGCCACACTTTTCATCTGGGCATCTCCTGGGATATCTGACTTCCTTACACTCAGTTCCCCTCTACCTCCAAGGTGATTCTAGGGTCACCTCCTCCAGGAAGCCTTCCTTGACTCTCTTGCGTAGGGCGAGTGGGTCTCTCCCCTCAGTGCTCCCTGTGCTGGGCCTGTGTCTCTCCAGCCCAAAGACGGCCTGTGGCTTTTGTGTCTCAGTAGTGGGGATCCCTGAGGACAGAGACCACGGTTCAGTTCATCCCCGCACCAGTCACCAAGCGCAGTGTCTGCATACAGCAGTGGCTCCATACATTTGTTGTTTAATTTGCCCAATTTGGTCAATAAAAAAAGAACTATTATCCTGCGCTAGAGTCCCAGTTGAATTTTCTGCCTGCGATCCGCTCTAGAAGGAAAAATAGACTTTAGCGTCTCGGTCTCTGCGGACTGCACAGCTCCAAGATGATATAATTAACTTCTCCAGCCTCTAAGGTAGTTTGATTTCAGTCCAACTTTATTACATTTCAGAATCTTCTCTCAGGTTTTTCTTTAATTCCTCAGCTTCGTTCAAAATAGCACATGGGTGCAGTCTTCACAGAGAGAGACGTATCAGTGGGTCCCTCTGAAACCTGCCATTCCATTGAAGTGTCTCTTTGACGTGAGTCCCCCCGGGCCCCCCACCCCCGAGTCCCCGCTGTGGCAGGTCCAGCCTGGGTAGGGGGGTCCTCGGGCAGAGACGGGGCCAGTGCCATCTCATGTGCTTGTCCCACCTGCGAGGTGCGTGACTGGGGGAGGGGACAGTCTCCGTGAGAGCAGCACAGGTGCTGAGAGCTTCCCGTCCGTGCCTGGCCCAGGTGCCAGTGCCTTCTGGAACAAGCTGTCCGGAGGAAACCTGTGGAAGAAGAAAGGACTGTGTGGGGTGCAGGCGTGCAGGCGAGACCCTCAGTCGGTTCCAAACCTCCCTCAGGCTCCAGAGCTGTCCTGGGAGGCCCGGACGTTGCCTTGGGAACCACAAACTGCAGGTGCAGAGACGGGGCCTGGCCTGCGCAGGACCCGCCGTTTCTGCTGGCACCTGGGCAAGCCCGGCGTGAGCTCGGTCGGGGACATGGAGGCTTGGGGCAGTGTCTGCGGCAGAAATGGGCCTGTGGCCGCCCCCGGTGGGGCTGGGCTGGTGGGGTGTGGTGGGACCTCCCCGGCAGTCCTGGCCACGTGCGGGAGGCGCTGGCAGGCCGAGGGTCCGCCCCGAGCTGACCCATCGCGTGTCTCGAACCAGGAACTGAAGGCACAACGGGAGAACCGTGGCGCGATCTATGCCTTGGTCCGGGAATCAGGCAGTCACGTTGCCTCTGCCGCCATCCTGACCCCTCCCCTGGCATCCAGCGTGTCGGCAAGTCTCTGCTTGCCTCCCGCGCGTCTCTGCAGGGCGTGGACTTTGCTCCCTGCGCAGCCCTGGCCCCGGCCGCCTGTCCCCTCGCCAGGCAGGTGGACTGCTCCACGCGCCGGGCCCTGCGCCTCCCAGCCCTCCTCTGACACCCTCTGCGTCCCTGCCAGGAGGCTCGCTGAGCAGGACGTTCCTTCACCATGGAAATTCATCTCGTCTGGAAATAGAAAGGTCTTCCCCGAGCCTCTCCTGGTGCACGTCCCCCTTGGCAGGTGGAACCGTCTCTGTGACTCTCGCACCAGGAGCCGGGGACACGCCGAGCGCCCTCCCTCCCCAGCGTCGCTAGTGTTACTCCCCAAGTATTTCCCCAGTGCACCCCCTATTCCTAATAGTTCACAGCCATTCCCAGGGACCCCCCACTACTCAGGACGCCATATGCTCGGCTTCCAGCGGGTCTCCTCACCTCCAGCCTGGCCCGGGTGACTCTCAAGCACGCCACACGTCTTCCTTCTCCCTGGAGACCTGCCGGCTCGTCTCTGCACCTGGGCTGGCACCACGCTGGTCGCAGACAGTTGATGCCCAGCATGTTCCGGGCCTCGGCGCCTGGGCGGCTCAGCCCTGCTCCTCCCCCCGCCTTCTCCCTGGGCTCGGCCCTCCGGACTTGGGCCCTGCATCCCTCCTGCAGGAAGAGGCCCTGAGAGGGGCTCCCTCCCCTGCACGACTGCCCTGGCATCACTGAGCTTCTCCACGTGACGTTACCTTCCGTGTCCTCCACTAAGATGAGGCGTGATCAGGAAAGGTAAGTAAAGACGCGTGTACAGGATGCGTCTTGCCGAGTGGAGTTAACCCCAGAAATACAAATTGGTTTAACACTAAGACAAAAAGCCAAACTATCCGTGGGAATCAACACCTTAATAGAAAAAAGGAGAAAACTAATGATCATCCCAGTATTTTGGGAAATATGTGCAAGGAAATTCGAGATGTATTTATGATAAAAACACACAGGGAACTGGAATAGCAGGGACTTCCTTGATACCGTAAGGAACATCTAGAATAGAATCTGTTGCACACGTTATACTTCATGTTAAAGAGCCGTCTTCCTGGGTAGTTAGTTTCACGTGGCCAGTTATCCGGTCAAACACCCATCTGGATGTGCTGTGAAGGTATTTTTAGACATGATTCACACTCAGCAGACTCTGAGTGAAGCCAGTTACTCTCCACAGTGCACGTGGGCCTCGTCTAAGCATCTGAAGGTTTATGAGCAAAGACTGAGGTTTCCGAAGAAGGATTCTAACCCCAGACTACAGCACAGAAACCTGCCTTGTGTATGGCATGCTTGTAGCTGCTGCAACCCTGCGAGGCAATTTCTTTAAAAATCTTTGTCTATCTGTCAGTCTGTCTACCAGTTCACCTGTTGATATCCTGTTGGTTCAGTTTCTCTGGAGACTCTAACACAGAGTGATTCTAGAGGAACAAAGTCTTAAGGATGAGTTTTCTGACTTTGTTCTGGGCTTCCTGGAACCGGTTCTCTAATTCGGTTACATTAAAAAGCAGGAGCGGCTCTATTTCCAGTAGTAAAGTCAGCACTGAGAGTCTACGGTGTTGAGGAAAAACTGTGCACTGAACAACTCTTGTTTAAAAATGGCAAGGAGGGAAGGATTTATTCAAGGTGATTCCAACAGAGGAGAAACACTGGACTCAACTCCGCACACAGGACAGGCTTGGGGGACATGAAACAGACGAGACGGAGAGGGGTCGGCAGGTGGAGGTGGGTCAGATGTCAGGGCAGGAAGATTCTTGCCACCCAGCCTGGCAGGTTGCTTGCTGAGGGCAGGCCACGGTGCCCCTGCTAGACACCTTGGCAGGATTCCTTGCTAACACCAGGCCGGGCAGGCTCTGCGGCCCCTACGCTGGCACACAGCTGCACGGAAGTGGCACTTCCCTGGGTCCCCACACTGCCCCTAGGCCTGCTGGGATGTGCGCCTTGAGAGTGGACGCTCCGAAGAGGACTGCAGCGATTCCGGGGCAGGAGGCCCAGGGAGCAACCCCTGGGGGAGGGGAGCTGGCCCTGACCTGGTCAGCCCGGCAGGGACCTCACTCTTCAGACCCCCCAGGTCACCTCGCCGCCATGGGGGTGGACATCCCTGAGCATGTGGCCTCCACACTGCTGCAGAGGGAGACTCTCGGGGCCGGGGACCCCGGAGAGCCAGAGCCTGGGACTGAGGAGGGTGGGAGGCGCCTTCTCAGATGAAGGGCCCCAGGAAACCCAAAGGGATAGGGACTTTCTCCACCCCCTTCTCCTCTGCAGAACCGGGTCCTGGGGGGCAGGAAGGTGGCTCTGGGGCTGGATGAGCAGGACAGGCAGGTGCCGGGAGAGCGGCTGGGGCGCACAGTGGCAGCGTGGGAAGCTCACCGTGGTTGACAAGGGTCACAGCATGGTGGGACGGGCGGGGGACCCAGGGGGTCCCAGATGTCTGCATGTCACGTGGGGACAACGCTGAGGGTCCACTGAGCAGGGGGTGGGCGCGTGACCGTCAAGAGGATGGGGACAGGGAAGAATCCAGCTCCTCAGAGACACCAGCCGGGGCCAGAGGCCCCCTGAGCGCAGGAGGCTCGCAGACTGATATAGAATCCGTCATGTTCAATTATCCCGCAGAAAGAGCCAGAGGTTCTTCACAATTCAACACCTCATTAGCTGATAATTCAGCACAGATTCTCATCTAATGGGACTATATTTTACACAAATTATTTCGGACAAGAATTCGGTCCCTAATAACATTGATCTTCATAAAATTGTCGCGGAGCATCTTGTCTGGGGCCCCTGTCCTTGGGACTGCAGTTACAAATCAAAGCGGAGGACGGCTGCAGACGACCTGTGGCCTCAGCCCCAGGTGGAAGCTGGGGCGCGGCAGAGGCGAGGTGGGCGTGGGCGGGACACCTGGGAGGACCCGCACAGCCTGTCCTCCTGAAGGGCGAGCGCCTGGTCCTGCCCTCAGCCCCGTCTGCTGGGCTCCTCCCACCGTCCCTGGTGGTCTGGGGACCTCTCGCCCCGACGCCCAGGGAGAGAGGACAGTTCTCAGAAGGCCGCAGGGCCCTGCCCAACGGCTGACCCGCCGGGCACCCGCAGGCGTTTGGAGGAAGATTGATGGTGGGGCCCTGCGACAGGGCACAGCCATCGCCCTAATACGTTATCAGGCTTGTTGAAATATCAATTTTGCACATGGCTTCACTCGGCTGCCTGCGGCCCTGCTCGGGCCTATTACTTAATTCTTCTGTCATTAAGAAATCCAATCTCGGATTCCAGTGGCATGGGGCGGGGGTGCCGGCTAATCGGCCTCTATCCGCCTGCCAATTGCGGTTCCCCGAGCCCCGAGCGAGGGCCAGGGGACGCGGGACCGGAGTGGAGGTAGCAGGGGCAGAGCCAGGCTCGGCTCTTTCGGGGGTCGCCCCAGTTGGCCGGCGACCTCCGAGCCCTGACACTGACGCACAGCCTCGCGCGCGCGCGCGTTTTCCTCCATGTGCTCCCGGTCGGGCCATGCCAGGGGATCGGAGCGGCTTCGCGGAGAAGGGCTGGGGGCGCTCCCTCCTTCTGGGTTGGTGCGGTGCGCCTGCGCCTCACAGCCTGCGCGCGGTGGGGTGCGGGGAAACGCCTGCGCGCGGTGGGGTGCGGGGAAACACCTGCACGCGGTGGGGTACGGGGAAACACGTGCGCGCAGTGGGGTGCGGGGAAACACCTGCGCGCGGTGCGCCTGCGCCTCACAGCCTGCGCGCGGTGGGGTGCGGGGAAACGCCTGCGCGCGGTGGGGTGCGGGGAAACGCCTGCGCACGGTGCGCCTGCGCCTCACAGCCTGCGCGCGGTGGGGTGCGGGGAAACGCCTGCGCGCGGTGGGGTGCGGGGACTCAAGCACGCCCTCCAGGTTCCAGACCCCGCCCCCGCAGGAGGTCCTTGAGCAGCACGTGACTGCGCAGGTTCAACCTCGCCCAGGGGCCCTCCCCCAGCCGCAGGCCTGCTGACTGCGTTTCCGCATCACAAGCCCCTTTGTAATCCAGGACTTGGTTCGTTTCTCCATCTTGCTGGCTCCGCGCTCAGCAGGCCCCAGTCCTCACCCTGCAAATCTCGTGGTTGCCGCCACGCACCGTCCCACCTGTGCCGCACCCTTTCCAGGAGAGAGGCTCGTGCCGGCGGACCTTGGCGGACGGCCCTGCACTCCCCTCGGGGTCTGTCCAGAGCCACAGGAAACGGGGGCAGGTTTCATCGGAACAATTCCCACCGTGAAAGACGGTAGGCAGCTGAGTTTCCCTGGGATTCAGCGCGCCGTGACCTCCCTGTACCTCGCGGGGACGCGGCGGCAGCTCTGCGGACACAAGCGCTTGGCTCCCAGCGGCTCTCCTCTTGGAAGCAGCCTGGCCCGTGTCCAAGCCCCAGTACCTGCTTTGGCTCCAACCAAGTGTGCCCATTTGTAGCACTGGCAGTTTTCAAATAAATGCGCCTGCGGCAAAAAATCTGGGGCCTCCAAGGAGGCTGGTTGAGAGGCAGGATGGGCGGGGCCCATCTCCTCTCCCTCTGGTCTTAAATCACCTGGCTCTAAATACAGCCCTCGGCTGGCGGCACCGGCTTTCTCCCTCCCTCCTGCCACCAGCCCCGGCACACGGAGGAGGCCGCGAGTGGAACCCTTCCCGCAGCTGCAGAGACGGGCAGGGCGCCCCCACCCCAGTCCTGGGCTCCGGGACTGTGCACGGGGGAGCCCCGGGACACGTGGCTGCTCCGTCCAGGAAAAGCTGTGAAAAGAACTCTGCTCATTGAGAGATTTCATCTGTTATTCTTTGCAAGACAAGAAAATTGGAGAGAATTCTCTGAAACACAATTAACTTTGTTTATGGGAGAATATAAAGATGCAGAGAAGTCCATATGGGGAGGGTGGGCCTTCCTTAATGAGCCTTCGTTAATTTCTCCTTAATTAGCTTCATTACTTCCGTGGTTTGTGGATTTACCTGTCCGTCCATCCATTCCCTCCCCGCTGCCTCCGAGTGCCAGGCATGGGGGCGGGGGGCTGTGGACGGCCGCCCCAGCTACCGCGTGTGTGTTCCGGTGCCCCAGCGCCTTCCGGGCCTGGCGAGTCCACAGCAGCCAGCTGAGGTTCGGGACCGAGGGAGGCCTTTCCACTGGTCCCAAGCAGGTCTCTGTCACCTGCCCTGTGCGCTGCGGAGCTCTCCAGGGTGCTGGACCTGGTTGGCAGCGCCCAGTGCAGAAGTCCGCTGCAGAGGGTGGGGCCCTGGGGTGGGGGGAGGCTGGGCGTATGGAACCCGGGGAGGCAGGGTGGGCAAAGAAGGGGGCCGAGGTGACGCTCAGGCACCAGGTGTGGAAGGACCGTGAGCATTGGCGCCTTTTGTTGGGATGGGAGCAGACAGAAGGGCTGGTTCCAAGAGGAAGGTGATTGGCTTTCACTGGACTGTACATTCCCTAGGTCAGGGATGATGTTTGTCTTGTTTCTAGCACATTCCAACACTGGCACAAATGACATTAAGAGAATAAAGACTATCGTGTCTGAGCCGAGGCTAGGGCCTGTGTGGCCAGGGACAGCTGCCGTCTGTGGCTGCTCCGTGGCACCTGACAATGAACCACAGAGGCTGCGTGGAAAGTGCTCCGGCGTGGCACTCTGGGTGGGACACGGCCGAGATTCCCTCTTAAACCCCCGGGCCGGTGTCCCTGGTGGGGCGTACTGGGGCGGGAGCACTGGGCGGCGTCGTATCCCCACCCGAGCTGCAGGAGACTGCATTTATTTCCACCGCACCCCACGCAGCAAATCCTCTGGCCTCGTTTTGCTAAGCGCAGCGCCCTGCGCACGCCGAGCCGTGGAGCTGCCGTGCGCTGCCGTCCGGGGGACGGGCTGGGATCTGACTCCACTCCAGGCGCCGCCCGCTGTTTGTAGCTGGTGCCAGGAGAAAGCAGCGGAGCCTCGCCACGGCCACCAACAATAGGCTATTGCTGTGCCCATCCTATTAGGAGGCGTTAGCCTTCTCTACTCGGAAGATTAAAAATTTCGGGAGTAAATCCAGGTCTTGTCTGACATGACATTTTGGAAGCGAAAGCTCAGAAACTTTTGTAGTCCGTGGTAATAGGATAACATGCTACAGTAGTTACAGTAATTGCCGGCGCTCCCTCTCCCAGCTGCCGGCCGCTCCCTCTCCTGCCGGAGCCGTTTGCAGAGCCGCTGCCTGCTCTGGGGATGAGCTCGGAGAGCAGGCTGGGGGGCAGAAGCTGTGTCACCCAACGTGGGCCTCCTTACAGACAGGTGGCGTGCCTGTCCTGGCTCCTCCCCACGGCTCCTTCCCGCAGCCGGGTCTGAACGCCTATTGTGCAAACCACCACCCCACACCCTGCCAAGGAGCACCATGGTGCTGTCCAGCATGTGAGCCTTTGCACAAAGCCCCCACCTCTCCAGCACCAGGTTCTCATCTGTGAGCTGTTGGCGGCAGGCAGGGCCCCTCCCTGAGCTTGCTGTCCCAGGTGACACCCTTGACAGATCCCGGGGCCAGCGTGAAGCTCCCGGCATGGGGGACAGTCACCTTATTCTGGTGCCACATGAAGGGCGCCTCAGGAAGTCGCATGTGTAACAGCGGCCACACTGTGACCCCGTGGACTCTGAACGCAAACATCACAGGGGGCGCCTGAGCCCAGGCTGTCCGGACACGAGGGTGCCTGGGGGACAGAGGCCCAGGGAAGACTCACAACGACAGCTCCGTCTCGCAGGTGGGGACGTGGACAGCAGGTGCGTGTCCTGGGACGTGGACAGCAGGTGCGTGTCCTGGGCCGTGTGTGAGCATCAGATCCGTGTGCCCTGCAGTATGCGCATGCCGTGCCCCTCACCCTGTGGCCACTGTGGCCTCCTCGTGCTCAGCAAGGGCCAGGACGCTCGGGCCTCCAGGAGGACTGAGCCGGCACCACACAGCTGAGCCTTCTGGGAAGAAACCCTCCTGCCATCCAGGGTAAAGACTCCCTCTGACACCAGCTCTGACAATCACCAGGCTTCCCACATGGCCCTGAGGACGGCCACGTTGCAGAGGATGAAGTTTCCCCCGAGGTTGTTCCTCCTCCTCCTCGTTCAGTGGCAGTTCTCAGGAACACACGGGTGACTTATCGGGAACTGTCATCTGCACGCCTGGCAGCTCTTCCCGCACCCGACATCCGCGCACAGCTGGTCGTATGACTGACAGTGCACACGTTCAAAATCATTTGGATTTTGTCTTCTTGGAACATTTTGGGAATCTGCAAAACCAGCTGGCATGGAGGCAGTGCCTCCAGCTGTGGCGTGCGAGCAGCAACCCCAGAAACTGAGAGCGGCGCCTCCCTGCCACGGGACCCGGCGCCGGGGCAGCGCTTGGCTCACTGAATCCGCCGCCACCACCTGCCACGTGGACATTGCTGCTCAGTGCCACGCTGGGTCCTGCACCAGGACTCCTCGCTGCCTGCGGAGAAGTTGCTAGAACAGTGTGGATGGTCAGAACAGCGGCAGTGCCCAGCCTCCTCCGGGCAGGGGACAGGGCAGTCACCAAAGGGGTCTGTGTGCTGTATGGGTGCCCCGGGTGGCTTCCTGGAGCAGGCAGGGGCCGCTGGACTTTGTGGGACAGAAGAGGAGGGTGGGAGGTGGTGATGTTCAGCCACGTCCCTTCCCCACAACAGGGCTCTCTTTGCAGAACACGGAGTGAAGCTCTGCAAGGACTTTGCTAAGAGAGGGGGAGGAGTTGTAGCGGTTCCCACACCCCCTAATTGCCTCCCCAGCTGCACAGACTGCCCGATTGCCTTGCAAGGGGCACAGCCTGCAAAATGACAAATTCTGAATTCTACTTGAATATTCAGATCAGGGGAGAGGTTTGTGACTACACAGTGTCACGGAGCCGGCCGGCTGCTTCTACCCTTTGGTCCCGTAATGAGTTTGTTTTCAAAGGCCGCGTGCCACTGACCAGCTCAGGGAACTGGGAGAGAGACGGGGGCACTTCGTCAAGCCTTAATGAGGGGTTCTCGACGTGGGCACCCTGCGCTTGCAAGCTGGGGAGAGGATCGGACGTGACCAATTACGGTGACATCTCATTTATCTGTCATCATCAGGAAGAAGTTATTAAGCCTCAATGAATTTCCCAGATAACTGGATTTTACCCTGTGAGCACCAGGACTCCCCCCCACACCTTCTTTTCCCCTTTAAACTACTTGGGGTCGTTGTGCAAAGGGCCTCTGTGACCTCAGGCTGACCCTGGCCAGCCGCGGCCCCTGTGAGCCACCCAGGTCCCCGTGCTGCCAGGCTCGGCCAAGCTCATGGGGCTGCCACCACCACCCTCCTCCTGGCCTGGGGCAGGCACGGCTGGCCGCAGTGTGGGGGACGGGCTCCCCGGAGGGTGGCCCTGCAGGGCCCCAGTGCATGCGGCAGGCCCAGGCTCGGGGAGTGTGCGGTCAGCCCACGCACCCGCCTTCCTGAGGCCACGCGTGCAGGGCCCCGACTTCCCCGCGGCATCGGGCAGGCTGTGCGGGGACGCCCACCGCGCTCCCACTCTGCGTGTGGACCGGGGTGTTTCATCTTTCCCTGCAGTTTCCCTCTGACTGTCCTCCCCTCTCTTCACATTAGGAATCTCTGGTGTTGCCTTGAGGCCAGCTCAATCATTTCTTTGCTCCTAAATCCCTCTCTGATCCCCCAACTTTAACCAAGCCAGCCACATTCCTGCGTGTGTGGGAGAGCCTGGCACCCTGTGCTCTCGTGGCTGTGTGACTGACAGCGCCTTGGGGGCTGCCATCGACGGTGCTGGAGATCTCTGGGCATCACGTGGCATCACTAGGCATTGCTGGGCATCACTGGGCATCGACGGGCATCGCTGGGCATCACGTGGCATCACTGGGCATCGACAGGCATCGCTTGGCATCGACGGGCATCGCTTGGCATCACTTGGCATTGATGGGTATCCATGGGCATCACAGGGCATCAATGGGCATCACCGGGTATTGGTGGGCATCACTTGGAATCACTGGGCATCTCTGGGCATCGCTTGGAATCACTAAGCATCAATGGTCATCACTGGGCATCGCTTGGAATCACTGGGCATCGCTTGGAATCACTGGGCATCACTAAGCATCACTGGTCATCACTGGGCATCGCTTGGAATCACTGGGCGTCAGTGGGCATTTCTTGGAATCACTGGGCATCTCTGGGCATCGCTGCACCCCACCCCCTGCGAGGCCATGTGGGAGCCACAGAACACTTTGAATGACTTCTCCAGCTCTGCAGAACACACGCACGGTCTCCACCGTTGATGGTGGCTCTCCCTGGCGTTGAGCACGCAGAGAACATTGCCAATTTGTCCCCGCGGCATTCGGACCCCCTCCAGCTCGGGGGTTTTGGGGACGCGCTGCTGTGAGCCTGGCGCACGTTTCTGGTGCCTGTGTTTATGGACGTTCTCTGTGCCTGTCTTTCGGGTACGTGAGAATCACACTGCTGGTCTCCGGGCTTTGCTAGATGCTGTGATGTTGGAAAGGTCTCAAGTGGGACTTACCGATTACAGGCCCACCAGCCGTGGGCCAGGGTTCTGGTTACACGTCTCCACACGCTTGTGCCAACACTCTAATACTGTGATGTTTTTGAGCCACTCCAGTCAGTAGTTAGTAGCACACACTGTGATTTCAATTTCCATTTGCATTTTCCCGGTTACAAATTTAAGCCGGCTAAGGGTTAACCAGAAGACAGCGGGGGGGCGGGGGGGGGGGGCCCACGGCTGCCAGGGGGCCCCCCAGGAGTTGGATGTGGCCACAGTATGAAGAGGACGTGTCTCATTCTTCAGCAATTTAGTAAATTATTTAAAAATCAACTTTCTATTTCAAAAGTGACCTAAAATGACAGACTCACTGGGGAAAATGTTGCCAAGTGTTTTCTCATAAAAACCATGATGTCAAAAAATAAAAAAAAAAAGAAAGAAAAGCTGTAATATCTTTACAGAGAGCTCGAGTGGTCCGGCTGGGCCCCTGGAGTAATCTCCTTAAAAGGATTTTCAATATTTTTAGATTTTTCTTTGCTGTTTGTTTGAATCACTTTGGAAGCTCAGCGTGGCTTCTGGTTTGGGGATTTTACGAGCTTGTTGAATGCCCACTGTCCCCGCGGCTCGGTCCATTAGCTCGGCGGCCGGGGACCGTGAGTGCCTCCCCCCCCACCGCGCCCCGTGGTCACCCCTGCGCTGCCTCCCGCCCGCCCCCCACCGAGACGTCAGGGTTTACGGAGACGACGACCCCCGCCTGACCTGCGTCCACGCGCCCTCCCCAGCAGGCGTGACACTTCCCACCTCTCTGTGCTTCCGCCCCTAGGAGGGCGGCCCTTCACGGCGCAGCGGCATCTCCTGGCGCAGTCACCGATGGCGGTGGTGCCGGCAGCCGTCACTGCTGGGTGAGCATCGTGCTCGGTGCCGGCTAACTGCACGTCTGATGGCGTCTGCCCTCGGGCTCTGGAGCAGGGCAGGGTGCGCTGGCAAGAACCCCCACCCTGGCCACAGCCCTGCCCTGCACGCCTGTCGGGCACACGCAGGAATTCCCGCCCCATGCGTTCCCTGCCGCGTGGTTCTGGCGCCGCGCACGGCGTCCTGGGCCTGCAGTGCCCTCCTCCTCCTGACCAAGCCCGCCCTGTGCCCAGAGCAGAGCCGCCAGCCTTCTGCACCCCTGACTTTGAGGGGCGTCACCGCTCCCTCACCCTGTCCTGCAAACGGCCGCAGGGGGTAAAGCAGACGCGCACCTGGAGCTGGCCGCCGGTCCGAGGCCCTTAACAGAGCTGGTGGCACCAGGTCGCAGAAGACCTGAGCCCGGCCCTGGCCCCGCGGGTCAGCCTCCCCGCCCGGTGGCAGGGCACGTCCACGGGCCCCAGGGTCACGCCTGCTCACGCATGGGCAGAGAAACCCCCGAGCCCCGGCCTCTCTGCACACGGCGTTGCCCGGAGCCCAGCCAGGGTCGACCCGGGTGGGGAGCTGGGCCCGCACACCGCACACGAGAGGCCCCTCCGTCCCGTCCTGCACCCCCACGAGGGCCCTGCCCAGCCGTCATCTGCGAGGGGCAGGTGGCCGAGCCCCTTCCCCGACCACCACTTGGACTCCAGGGGTCCGCGGATGTGGACACCCCGTGAGGCTCCCGCCAACCTGTAGCTTGTTGAGTCCCCCGGAGTGTGGAAGGGCCCCTTGGCCAGGCCTGCCGCGACTTGCTGTTTGCAGTTTTCGGGGTGGTTTTCCTGTGCCCGCGCTCAGAACAGAGCCCCCACCAGCTGGAACTTGGAAGCTGACAGTTCACAAAGCTCCACTGCGTGTCGCCTGCTTTTCATTTAAGACCGGATTTCCCTCGGGGCCAGGTCAGGGGGCGGACGAGCTTCTCCACCTGCAAATCCAGAGTCTCCTCCCCAGCTGTGTGACGCCGTCCTGTGTTTGCTCCTTTATTCACTCAAAAAACAGCAATCAAGTGCCCCCGAGGGGCGGACGCAGGCCGGGGTGCTGGGCTACAGCACTGAGGGGCGCACAGGTCCCCACACCTGGGAGCCCCCGGGGACAGAGAGGGTGAGGACGGGCCGACAGCCTGTGCACAGGGCGTGAGTCCCGGGAGCTGAGACTGCCAAGGCGCAGTGCGACGGGAATGCACCTCATGGGGGAGGCAGCAGCCTGGGTTGGGGCCTCCAGAAAAGATTCTCCGCAGATGGCAACGTCCCACAGGAGGTGCCCTCAGCGTGCACGGACCCTGCAGAGCACAGGCGCTTCTGACCCCAGTGTGCCCGTCCCCCGGTGCCCTCTGGGAGCCGGGAAGGAGACGGAGCAGAAGTCCCGCCAACAGCATCTTGCGTCGGGTGTAGAAGATGGAAAGGCGGCTGTCTGGGGCACCGGAGCATTTTCTCACCACCGTCCCTCCCACTGGCTGACAGGCGACCAGTAGGGCTCAGCGCACGGGTCGCGGGAATCTCTACGCCCAGCACCTGCGGAGAGCGGCGGGAGGCCTGGCGGGTAGGCGGGACGTGCAGGTGGCACCTGCGGCGTTTGCAGGATCCCCCGTTTCCAGGGGGAGAAAAAGGACTCGCAGGGAGCTGGGAGCAGCGGGCGGCCACGCGGGCTGTCACTCCAGGTCGACGCCCTCCGGGGACACAGAGGGCAGTTCAGGTCACAGATTGTCCTCACGCCCCAGAGAGCAGGCAGCCCCGCCCGAGGACACGCTCCCCGGGGAGGCCACTGACTGGTGCAGCCAGGGGGGCGGTGAGAGCGGCGGGGTAGGGTCCCGCAGAGGGCACCGTGGTGCACAGCGGCCTCCAGGAAACCCACCTGCCCCCGCCGGGGCCCCTCTGGGACGTCTGGTCACCACGTGGGAGACACGGGGCTCCCAGCTCACAAGTGGCCGAGCAGAGGATAGTCGACCACAGGCCGAAGCCGGAACTGCACAAACCACACCGCCGACTCCCAGCCCTGGAGCTCAGGGCTGGCCCGAGGCCTGGACCCTCCCGGGGCGCCCGGGGCCCTCTCTGCCCTTCGGCGCTCGGGGCTCAGTCCCGTCCCGCGTGTGGTGGCACGACACAGAGAACGCCACCACCGTTCACGGTTTCCAGTTCTGTTTGCGTGTGGTAACACGCACACACAACGAGATCTACCGCCTGCACCATTGCAAGAGGCAACACCCGCCGCTCTCACGGTGGGGAGTTTGCAGGGCCGGAAGGTGTCGCTGTTTGCTAAAAGGGGGTTTCCTGCAAAGGAGACGCCAGTGCGTGGCGGGAATCCCGGAAGCACCAGCCACGGGGAGGAGATGCAGGTGTGAGCGCCGCCACACGCACCTGCAAACCCCGTTCCTAGAGAGCCTGCCGGGTGTGACTCTGTCTTCTGAGGACGGCCACGTTGCGAACGGCGTCACCGCGGCGTCCACACCTCCGCCAGCTGCTGTCCGGAGGCCGCCCCTGCCAGCGCAGGCCTGGGAGACGCGCCTGCTCCAGGGGGGCCCAGGCAGCCCCCGCCCCGCGCTGCTTGCCCCTGAGCCCCTGCCTGGCGCCGCAGCCCTGTGCACAAGACGCAGGAGGGCGGTGGACGTGGCCCGTCTTCCACGCTCAGGTGGCGGCTACGGACGCATTCGCTTGCAGTGCACAGCCCTGCTTCAAACACGTAGGACCTTGAGTTCAAAGAAGGAGCCCCAAATGCGACAAACGGAGCTTCCGGGAAGTGCGGAGGCAGCACGAACGGAGGGAGGAGAAAACCTGGGATTGGGACAGGCGTCCCCAGGGAGACGTGAGGGATGCGTCCCACGGTGCAGGTGTTTGCGTGGAGCCCTTTCATGCCCGCTCCCAGAGCAGGCGCGCTCTCAGTCGGAACCCCCCCCCCCCAGTCCTGGCTCCTCTCAGGGGAGGGGACGAGGGGGAGGGCCAGGGCCAGCGAGGTGCTCCTGGCCCATTGAACCCGGCTCTCAGCCTCTCCCTGTGCCCCGCCCCCGCCCAGTTTCCCATCAGTCCCAGGTGGGGTCTCACGGTGTCTGTCTCTCTTCCCCTCTCATCTCCTCTCTCCCTCCTTCTCTTTTCTTGCAAGATGTGCCCCCTAGGGTCACCTTCCGTCTCTGAGTAGACAGTGTCTCCTAAGCATGGGCAGTTTTCTCCCCCAACGAAACCCTGGGGTCAGTTGACAAAATCCCAGCATTTCCCAAAACGTGCCTGCACACAGCATTGCCTGGGGCTCCTCCGAGCCCAGCCTCAGTGGAGCTGCCCTGACCCTGTCACTGATTGTCACCCGCTTTGGTGTGTTCACTCCGACACACCCGGGATGCTGGTGGTGGGATCACAAGCAGGTGAGCCCCAGGTGGGACCACTCCTGGGTGGTCCCAGCCCTCCGCAGGGGGAGGGGCATCTTCAGGGCTCTGGGCTATCAGGCTTTTCACTCTCCAACTGCAGTAAAACCTGGAGCAGTCGGGCCCACATGGCTTCAGGGTCACCAGGGTTCAGGTCCATAATTACTTTCCCGGAGCTTTGCTCTTGGAGGTTCCAGAATCCTTTTTCTTCCCCATGAGCTCAGGTTTCTGTAGGACTAAGTGTTTCTTTGATGCTGGATGGGTGCCTCCCTCTCGCAGGACCTTCTTCTAAAAGTCACTTTTAACTGCCCACAGTCTCTCATCCCCATAATTTTTACTTCTTTTTCATAGTTGACACCATGAAAAAAAAATACTCAGTTACCACTGGTACCCATTCTGCTGCCTTTCAGATTGGAGACAGCATGGGTCACGGCATTCTCTCACTCCCAGGTTCTTCACTGGCTCTGTGTTTCAGGTGAGTTTGAGAGCTTCCTCCTACCCACCCACCCACCCACCCACCCACCTCTCCATCCACCCATCCACTCACCCATCTACCCATCCATCCACCCATCATCCACCCATCCATCCACCCATTATCTACCCATCTATCCACCCACCCACCCATCCACCCATCATCCACCCACCCACCCACTCACCCACCCACCCATCCATCCACCCATCATCCACCCATCCATCCACCCATCCATCCACCCACCCACCCACTCACCCACCCACCCATCCATCCACTCACTCATCCACCCATCCATCCACCCATCCATCCACTCATCATCCACCCATCCATCTACTCACCCATCCACCCATCATCCACCCATCCATCCACCCATCCATCCACCCATCCATCCATCCATCCACCCATCCATCCACTCACCCATCCACCCACCCATCATCTACCCATCCATTCACCCATCCACCCATCCATCCATCCATCCATCCATCCACCCATCATCCACCC
>VSMD01119007.1:0-22572 GCA_008750895.1 Mirza zaza
TGAGACAGAGTTTCCACTTTATTGCCCAGGCTAGAGTGAGTGCCGTGGCGTCAGCCTAGCTCACAGCAACCTCAAACTCCTGGGCTGAAGCAATCCTGCTGCCTCAGCCTCCCAAGTAGCTGGGACTACAGGCATGCGCCACCATGCCCGGCTAATTTTTTCTATATATATATATTAGTTGGCCAATTAATTTCTTTCTGTTTATAGTAGAGATGGGGTCTCGCTCTTGCTCAGGCTGGTCTCAAACTCCTGAGCTCAAACGATCCACCCACCTCGGCCTCCCAAAGAGCTAGGATTACAGGCTTGAGCCACCGCGCCCGGCCAATCTCTGAGATTCTTTCTTCTGTTTGATCTACCCTGTTCTTGAGACTTTCCACTGTATTTTGTAGTTCCCTGAATTGATTCTTCCTTTCTAGGAGGTCGGTTAATCTTTTGTTCATTGTGTCTATTTCTTTAGTGAACTTTTGTTCTATGTCCTGGAGGCTTTTTGTGGTTTCTTTGTGTTGGTTATTGAGTTGTTCTTGCAGGTCGGTGAGTGTTCTTATGATCCACATACGAAATTCCTCTTCTGTCATTTTGGTTGCCTGATTTTGATTGGTGTCCGTTTCTAGGGGGCTGGGGCTCCTCTTTGGGGGTGTGTTTTCCGTTTGGTTCTTCATATTTACTGAGTTCCTTCGCTGATTTTTTCCCATGTCGATGAGTTTTTGTTTCTTTTCTTTAGGTTTTTGTTTGGGTATTCACACGCCTTGTTTAGTTTCTGAGGCAGTAGGTGGTGTCTGTGGCTGAGATTTGACCACTCCCTGTATAATGAGTCAGTAGGTGTCATGAAAAAGCTGTGCAGGATGTCCTCCCTGTCAGTAGATGGCGCTTACTTGGAGGAACAGTCTACCCTGTTGTTTTTGTGTCCTGTTATCAAGTCTTGTTCCTGTAGGGATGCACTCTATTGCCTCAGGTGGTGGGTGGGGCCCTGGGACTTCCATGTGTGTCCTTTTTTCCCCCAGTGAGGGCTGGTCTAAGAGAGAGTCTGGGCAGACCTGGGTTGGGTAAGCCTACCCTCAGGCACCGTGAATGCCGTTAGCAGGGGTCAAAGTTCTGTTCTCTGCTTCCAGGCAAAGCTGTCAGGGAATTGCTGGAATGGCCCCACTCAGCCAGAAAGTCTTCGTGTGGGGGTGGCCCTTTCTGAGACCTGCAATCTGGAGTGGGCCTCGCTTCTTTCCACCCTCCCCAACTCCGCAGCTACTCCTGGGCCTCTGCCAGCAGGCCAGACCACAAGCCACCAGGCTTCCCCTGCCTGTGATGCTGGCCGGGAGGTTCCCTGCTCAGGAACGCCACCTGGGCTGGGCACAGGGCCTCCTTTTGGGAGGAGGGTTGCCCTCTAGGACGCTGATCTGCCCCTGAAGCCTCACACACCTCAGTAGGCTGTTCACATGTATCCCTTCTGTGCCCCGGGCAATGCGAGACCTGGGTGCATGGGATGTGGTCTGCAGGTCTGACCTCTGGGCCCCAGAATTCAAACTATATCTCCACTAGGGAGAAGAGTGCCTTTCTCAATTCACCCACAGGGAGCCCAAGCTGGGTGTATGTCTCTCAGCCTCAGGGTCTGCCCCGTTCTCCTGGGATCGCTGTGCCAGCAATACCTGCGGGGGCTGGCGGGTAGGGAGCTCACAGTCTGAGTTCCCCTTAGTCAGCTGTAGGGCCTCAAAAGGGAAGATCCCGTTCCCTGTAGGCGCCTCCGGCTGGTGGCTGTATTGTCTCTCTGGGCAGCCGTGGATAGGGTCGGGGGAGGGGAGAAGGAGGCAATATGGCGCCTCGCACGGCTCGGGTCTGTGCACACGGAGGTGCCCCGAGCGAGTTGGGAGCTTGATGTCGTGTCCGCTACTGGCTTACCGCTCACTGGCTGCTGGTCTCTGGGCTGCTCCGGCGGTCCCAGCTTCCAGTTTTCCTCTGCGACCTCCTCCTGTGGAGTCTCCAGTGGTCTCAGGTAGTCCTCCTTCCGACCCTGGTCCGATGTAGGCTCGTCTTGCTTCTTTCTTCTAATTTCTGCTAGAGTCTGTCTTTCTGCAGAGACACTCTGTGGCGGTGTTTCTCGTCCGCCATCTTGATTCCCCTCCCCGGGAAGAATTTTCTTATTGGTGATTTGACCATTCACTTGAGAAACTTTGTCCTTATTATGTTTCACATTTTTACATGTTCATTTACATGTTCATTTAGAAAATACCAAAAAAAAAAAAAGCAGGAAACAAGTTCATAATTCTACAGTTTAAAGTTAATTTGTATGTATGTATGTATTCAGAGTTAATATCATTTGTGTGTATGGAAGCTCATGTATATGTAACCATATAATATACAGGAACATCTTTTCATCTTACTGAAAACTGCAGTGTTATTTTTAATGCTATATCATACCTCATTTTGAGATTTTTAATTTTTTTTTTTTGAGACAGAGTCTCACTCTGTTGCCTTGGGTAGAGTGCCATGGCATCAGCCTAGCTCACAGCAACCTCAAGCTCCAGACCTCCAGTCATCCTCCCGCCTGGCCCTCCCTGAGTGCTAGGATTACAGGCGTGAGCCACCATGCCCAGCCTGAGATATTTAATTAAACCCCTATTAGGTTTATGTTTAGTTAAGTTTTTCTAAATTACAAGTGCTGTAATGAATGTCTTTATAGTTAAATCTTTGTGTAGATTCTCGACTATTTTCTAAGTCAAGTTAATATAAGTGGAATTGCTGGCTTAAAAGGATGCATGCTTCTAAGACTATCTTGCTATTCTTTTAGGATAGTATATTAATATTTGATAGTAGTTTTGTTAAAATCTGATAGCAAGCTCATAAACAAGTATTTGTACTATTTAAAAGTAATATTGGATGTTCATAGCAGCATATTCATAATAGAAGATAGAAACAATCCAATCCATTGAAAGAAGAATGGATGAACAAAATGTCATATATACATACAATGGAATATTGTTCAGCCTTAAAAAGGAATGAAATTCTGGTTCATGCTACATCTGTGAACCTTGAAAACATTATACTAAGTTAAATAAGCCAGACACAAAAGGGCAAATGTCTGATTACACTTACATGAAGTACCTAGCATAAGCAAATTCATAGAGACAGAAAGTAGAATAGAGGTTACCAGGGGTGGGTGGGAGTGTACAGGGAATTATTGTTTAATGGGTACAGAGTTTCAGTTTGGGATGATGAAAAAGTTCTGGGAATGGATAATAGTGATGATTGCACAACGGTGTGAATATACTTAATGCCAGTGAATTATATACCCTAAAATGATTAAAATGGTAAATTTGATGTTTTGTATATTTTACCACAGTAAAAGAAACTGCTATTGGATGAATTCTAGAATTTTAAACATAAACCACCTAGAAATCATGTGATTGTTTTCTTTCTTTTCTTTTTTATGTCCTGATATCAATAGAGATTGGCATGGTTGTTTTACTTATTATGTATATCACCTTGTTAGCTAAGTGAACCAACTCACTTGTTTTGAATTTAATGGATTGATAGATTGGGCTGAGAACTAGGTTCCTAACCAGTATTCTTGCCATATGAAGACAGATTGAGCTATATACCAAGTAGTCTGCTAGGCATTGTTGGCTACAGTGGTAAACAAGATAAGACACAGTCCCTGGAGTCTGCTTGTTGCTAAGATTGAACAGAAAAAAGAATAAACTTCTTATTAAGAAAAAAGGGATTAAAAATCAGGTGACTTGTTTTCTCCTTAATGATTTCCTTTGTGGGGTGATTTTAAAATATCCCTTTTTCCCCTTCAGGTTGCTATGGAAATATATGACCACATAAAAGGAAGTCCATTCTGCTAATTCTGATACCTGAAATGTAACTGGATTGAAGAGTGCAACAGGAAAAATTTTAGTGCCAACCTTAATTACAATGGCCAGTGATTCAGGGGAGCCAGCCAGCACAGAAGATTCTGAGAAACCTGATGGAGTTTCATTTGAAAGCAGAGTTCCTCAAGTTGCTGCAACCTTGACGGTAGAAGCTAGGCTAAAGGAAAAAAACAGTACTAACTCTGCTTCTGTAGAAACTGTAGAAAGGAAGAGATTTTTCTGCAAGAGCATTGAGATGACGGAAGATGACAAAGTTGCTGAATCTTCCCCCAAAGATGAGAGAATAAAGGCTGCAACAAATATTCCAAGAGTAGATAAACTTCCTACAAATGTGCTAAGAGGTGGACAAGAAGTTAAATATGAACAGTGTTCAAAGGCAACTTTGGAAACTTCAAAAGATTGTTTCAAGGAGAAAAATGAAAAGGAAATGGAAGAAGAAGCAGAAATGAAGGCTGTAGCTACTTCTCCCAGTGGCAGATTCCTGAAATTTGACATAGAGCTGGGAAGAGGAGCATTTAAAACAGTATATAAAGGACTGGACACTGAAACATGGGTTGAGGTTGCTTGGTGTGAACTGCAGGTGGGTATATAATCTTGGTTTTAATAAATTCCATTCTTAGCTGGCCTGGACTTCTGAGTGATCTGGGATTAAAATGTATCATGGATTAAAATAAAATGAAGGGCTTGTCCCCCACCTTCCAGAAATTATGCTCCTTTCTTAGATCCTCTTAGGAGCTCATGACAAACTTTTTTTTTTCCTCCTGTTGTTTTCCTCTCAGTTTTATTTTTTATTTATTTATTTTTGAGACAGAGTCTCATTGTTTTGCCCAGGCTAGAGTGCCGTGGCGTTAGCCTAGCTCACAGCAACCTCAAACTCCTGGGCTCAGGCAATCCTTCTGCCCCAGCCTCCCGAGTAGCTGGGACTACAGACATGTGCCACCATGCCCAGCTAATTTTTTCTATATTTTTTGGGGGGCCAATTAATTTCTTTCTATTTTTAGTAGAGACAGGATCTTGCTCTTACTCAGGCTAGTTTGGAACTCCTGACCTTGAGCGATCCTCTGGCCACCGCCTCCCAGAGTGCTAGGATTACAGGTGTGAGCCACCGCGTCCGGCCCGATCCCCTCAGTTTTAAAGAGGGAAAAATCTATCATGGCTTTTTTTGGGGAAAAATTCTCTTGATTTATTAGCCTTAGGAAATTCCTGGAATTCTTAATGTCTCCTTTTGAAAACTTTTATAAATAGCGCCTTATGAGTTGATTGTTATACTAAATACTTGAGAGTGGGATATAGGGATATATTTAGTGTGACATATACTTTTTTTCAACAAAATTTTGGGGGTTCATATAGTGTTTTTCAGAATAGGAAAGGTTTTTCTTGATTCTTTGATGGCCTCTGTTGATATAAACTCACTATGCCTTTGAGTTTACCTCAGAGAGGATCTCTGGAGGAAATAATCATCAGAATCTACTGAGCTTAGTCAATGGAAATGTGTTTAGAAGTGAGAAATGAAAGCAACAGGAGAATGAATTACCTAGATATTTGGTTCCATAATAAATGTGTAGTACTTTTAACTAATGAATGACTAAGTGGGGACTGAACATTATAGAAGAGGTTATAATGAGAATAGTTTCAGACAGATGTAGGTCAGGTATAAGAAAAACCCTTGTGACCTCAATCAGCTCATGGGAAATGGGCAGTGTTCACATGGGATGCTAAAAATTAAGATTGAATAAAGCCAATCGCTAAGTACAGGCCTTTTTGGTGGTGGTTCACATTCCAGTGGTCTTTGTGAGTGTGGGTTTGTATGTACAGAATACCATGATTTCACCTGTTCAGAATTTGCTGTAGGTTGCCCTACAGATAGGTTGGAATTCACTCCAGGTCCCTACATTTCTAGGAAGCTTTTTGTTTAATGCCATGGTTTCCAAACTTTACTGTCTACAAGCATCAGTATTTGCTTCATATGCAGATTGTGGAGCCTATTGCCACAGATTTTTTTTTTTTTTTGAGACAGAGTCTCACTCTGTTGCCCAGGCTAGAGTGAGTGCCTTGGCGTCAGCCTAGCTCACAGCAACCTCAAACTCCTGGGCTCAAGCAATCCTGCTGCCTCAGCCTCCCAAGTAGCTGGGACTACAGACATGCGCCACCATGCCTGGCTAATTTTTTCTATATATTGTTAGTTGGCCAATTAATTTCTTTCTATTTTTCAGTAGAGACAGGGTGTTGCTCTTACTCAGGCTGGTCTCGAACTCCTGAGCTGAGCCATCCTCCCACCTCGGCCTCCCAGAGTGCTAGGATTACAGGCGTGAGCCACCGCGCCCGGCCGTTGCCACAGATTTTTGATTCAGTAGATTTGGATTGGGGTGCAGGACTGCAATTGTAATAAACTTTCTAAGTGCTTCTAACTTAGGAAATCCCTTAACTACTCTGGAAAGCACGTTTTACCTATCAGTCAAGCCATTCGAGTGGTCCTTGAAAGGTGTGTGCAATGTGTGAGATTTGTTTGGTTTTCTTCTCACCTCCTTTTTACCCTTTAAGAATTTTGTAACATATATGTTATAGTAGAAATTTTAGGTAATACTGGCAAGCAAGCATCAAAATCACCTTTCTACCACTTTGAGCACAATGCTTTAAAAATTTTAGTATGTCTATCTTTCTGCTAAGTATACGTATGTCATTCTATAAGGTTTTGTAATCTTTATTTTCACTTATATAGAATGTCTTTTCACTGTAAGTGTACATTTACGTAAGTATTTTCAATAGATGCTTAGTATTTAATCGTAAAGTTTGTACAGGTTATTTACCTAGTCCTCTATTGTTGGATATATAGGTTTTTCTCTAATATTTCACTATTATAACCATGACTGTGGTAGACATCATTGTATATATATTGAAAATTATGTAAATTTTAATTTCATCTCTGCATTGTGATATCTTTTAGTGATATCATTTAATCTATTAATGAGGGAAATAATATCCATTCACTTGGTAGTAGGGTATATAGTAAAGATAAGTTAAGTATTTTGCAAATTGTGTACTCTAGCTATGTTAAAGGATGTTTAGGTAAAACATGAAGAAAATATTCCCATGGAAGAAACCGCTTAGGAGACTGCCTTCTATCATTCACCTGTGGAAAGGTTGAAAGATCTCATAAGGTATTACTACTCAAATTGTGGTCCTTGGACCAGCAGCATGGACATTACCTGGGAGCTTGTTGGAACTGCATATTCCCAGGCATCATCCCAGGCCTTCTGGATCAGAATCTGCCTCTTCGTAACACTTCCTGGTGATTCTCATGCACAGTAAGTAGAGTATGGAAAGCACTGAAATATGGGACCAATCCCAACAGCTAGCTGAATCAGAGTAGGAATTCCCTTAATACACTAACATGAACTTTATATCATATGTACTGATTTCTGGCTTCCACTGCAGACTTCTCAAATTAGAATCTCTAGGAAATGGGTCCCGGGAACTTGTTCTTTAAAAGTTCCCTAGGTGATTGGATCCATAGCCAACTTTGAGAATCTCTATTGTGGAGCAAATGTAATAAATATATGAAATATATTTTAATTTACACAGAGAACAACTGCAATTTTCTGTTCTGAAGGGAATGTCAGAACTAGTGGGCTTATTTAATTTGTTTTTGGATATTGCTTCATC
Source organism: Mirza zaza (assembly GCA_008750895.1). NCBI lineage: Eukaryota > Metazoa > Chordata > Mammalia > Primates > Cheirogaleidae > Mirza > Mirza zaza. The sequence goes on from VSMD01119007.1 coordinate 7,527, forward strand.
TTCTGAGTATTTGAAAATTACAAAAACTACCTTATTTAAAATCCCAGGAGAATAAAGGGCATCCTCTTTCAATTAATTTCCTGAGTACTTACAGTTTGTAATATACAATTTCATTCTTCTACAAACTCCTGTTTATTGCACAATTAAAGAATTTTGTAGAAAAACGCTCCAGTGAGAAGTTTAAATTATTCTACTTTCCTTTCCAATATTTGTTTATATATATGTATTTGAGATTTTATATATATATATATATATATAAATTGTTATGTCCATACTTTTATCCTCTTATCAATTTGGTATATATTTTCTATTAACATTATTAAAACTATATTTTATTGCATTCACAGTACCTTTTGCTTAATCTTCTCCCTTAATGTTAGGCAATTATTTTATTTTTTTAATTATATTTTTGCATGTTTGATTTGAAATTCACAACCCAATAATAGGATGGTGGTTTTTTTTTTTTTTTTTTTTTTTTTTTTTTTTTTTTGAGACAGGGCCTAGCTCTGTCACCCAGGCTAGAGTGCATTGGCATCATCATAACTCACTGGAACCTCAAACTCCTGGGCTCAAGCTATCCTCCTGCCTCAGCCTCCCAAGTAGTTGGGATTACAGGTGTGTGCCACCATACCTGGCTAATTTTTAAAATTTTTTTAAGTTTTTGTAGAGATAGGGCCTCACTGTGTTGCTCGACCTAGTCTTGAACTCCTGGCCTCAAGTGATTCTCTTGCCTTGACCTCCCAAAGTGCTGGGATTACAGGCATGAGCCACTGTGCTTGGCCCTTTCTGCATTTATTAATTGGAATCAGTTCTTAGTTTTATTTGGTCTCTCCTCAATATGTCTGTTAAGTTTCTCAAAACCCAGCAATAGGGGTAGAGAGATACTTTAGTACAGTTAGTAATATGGGTATTATATACTTTCCATTTATCAAAATTAGTATTAATTGATTATTTATGCAGGTACTTAATTTCAATATTTTCTTTAATCCTTGCAATAGTTATATGAGGTGAGGATTATTAGTTTTCAGATGGTAGAACTGAGATATAGATACATTAAGTAACTTGCCTAATGGAGCAGAGTTGGGATTTGTATGCTATCAATTATATATATATAAAACATTTGCATAGATGATTTAAGAATTCCCTTCCACTAGTTATTCGAACAGATCATTCTTTCACGTTTTTAACCATTTTAGAACAAATGATTTCTTAAATAGACTCTTTAAAATAAGGTTCTTAACGTTAAGCTGATAAAACTTAAGGGATACCAATTAGTGGTGTCATTGAAGGATACTCTCTGGCATAGGGACCTCTGAGGAACAGTTTCATAGTTGGGTTGTCATGGTGCAGTATTTGGCCTTCACCTTTTTATTACTGTCCAGAGGTGATCCATCATGTGGGGAGACTGACTTGTGCTAACTCAAACTCCTAAATCTAGGATACAAGTTTATTAATTTAGAATGAGAAATACAATTGTTAGGTAATGTGCTGCATGTGATCTGTAGGCTAGATGCATGGGAAGCTAAATTATAATCAGATAAACTGGTTTGATAAGTATAGAGTCAGAACAAAGTACTAGATGTTCTTGTGTATCTTCCCGATAAGGCAACAGACCGAGCAAATGAACTGAATGTTCAGATCCTGGTTGAATGAGGACATCCTCTTTGTTCAGCAATTCTGAAAGACAAATGAACCTGGTTCTATATGACCACCATTTATGAGAACTTCATAGAGACAGGGTCTTGCTGTGTTGCCCCGGCTGGTCTCAAACTCCTGGCTTCAAGCGATCTTCCCGCCTCAGCCTCCCAAGTAGCTGAGACTAAAGGCGTGAGCCACCTCATCCAGCAATAAACACCTTTTTTTAGGTGTTAATGCCATTGCTGTCTCAAAGTTTTAACATAGTAATATGACTAGACTATGACTATTATACCCTGATTTCTTGGTTGATACTTGGTTGATGTCACCATTTACAAATTGTCATTACCCCAGTGTGTGTTTATTTCATTTACCATTAGTTCTGGGGTGCTACACCATCCCTCCACAGAAAGTGGTTTGTGAATGAGCTGTTTGCAGTCATTGGGGTGAATGTTGTTTCTGAGAGGCAGAGTGATGAGCTAGAAAGGATTCAGAGTTCAGAGTACTGGGGTTCCAGTGTTGCCTGTGCTAGTTAGTACCGTGGGCAAGCCAAACAGCTTAACATTTTAGAGCCTTAATTTTTTATTAAATAGTTTTCTTTTAAGGAAAAATACAATAACTATTTTGGATGTACAAAAAAGAATAAAGAAGAACATATGGAAATTGTGTACTTACTGCTCAGCTTAAGAAATAAACATTGACAATTAGAGATAATGCTTGTAAAGCATGTGACATATGTTTGAGTGTTCAATAAATGGTAGTGATAAAATACTGAACAACCTCATGTTTATCAAGAATATTCATTGATAGAATGCTTTGTAAGCTAAGCACCGTTTTGAAGCCTTTGTACTATTCATCCTTACTTGAACAAGTTATTTTATAATATCGTTTTTTTATAGTTCATGATTTCTTTTTTTGCATTTGCAGAAACAGATCCTTGCAGCCTCTGACTTGGTTCTGTAGATCATTGTTGGTGTTTGCATTAAAAGACATAGCTGATAAGGCCATAGTTTACCTTTTGGAAATGAAATGCTTTTTATCTTAAATAAATACATAGGCAGGTTAGTCATGTTGGTATTGTGCCATGTCTCATGAAAGTTTTTTTTTTTGCTTTTTGGGTTTTTTTTTTTTATCATGGCAGGTTTTGTGTATATTTCTAGCATTCCATATATTATTAATATAATTGTTAATATTCATAAAAGGACAATATTTCTTTTTAAAGTAGTATGGAGTAGTTGAAATCTGTTTGGTAAATTTGACTTCTTTTTATCAGCAATATAAATTAATGTTTATAACACTGCAAAATTGATGTTTGATGCTTTTTAGTTTTGGTGGCCTTACCTTGAGACAGCAAGATTCAGGGATCATTTTCATAGACTAGAATTTTCCTGGCTTCTGACTATGTCAACTGTATTAGTTATCACTGCTTTCTAGTTTGCCTCTTGTGGCGCATCATTCCTTTCTTGTGTAACAATTCTCCTTATTGGCAATGTGTGAAAATTGTTACTCTATCAAAGTGGTTATCATTAATACAATAGTATATGTTGGTTTGTGTGTCTGTGTGTGTATTTAAAGGGGGATTACCATAATAGCTAAAAGCTCTACTTTATTTTCCTCTGGATTTTGGTGCTAGTTTAACAGGTTTACTTTTCCCTCACTGAATTAGAAGTGGATTTTTGAAGATCTTGGCTCTATGGAGAGCAGTTATAATTTTGTAAAGTTGTTTACTTCTAATGCTGACCACTTTTGGTCTATGGGATCAAAGGATGAAGTGGGGTAGTTTAGTTTGGCACATGAAAGACTCGTATTCTATTTTAATCAGAAGGCATAAGAATTTATTCATTATTCTTTGGAGTATATCTGCTGATCTATCACAAGTGGATGACTTCTAGCTAATTATAGGGGCATTTAGGACTTAGTAGTCATCTTAGGTTAGATAAAAAGGCATAAATACTCTACTTGTTTCCAGGTGTCTTCCAAGTTTACCATTCCTTACTTTTGTTCTTTGAGTTCCTAAACTTTTTAAAAAATAATTTTTATTGTGGCAAAATGCACATAACAAAATTTACCGTTTTAATAATTTTTAAGTGCACAATTCAGTGGCATTAAGTACATTGACATTGTTGTACAACCATTAGCAGTATCCATCTCTAGAACTTTTTCATCATCCCAAACAGAAACTCTATACCCGTTAAACAATAACTTCCCATTCCCCACTCTCCCTAGTTCCTGGTAACCACTTTTCTACTTCCCGTCTCTATGAATTTGCCTATTCTAGGTACCTCATATAAGTGGAATTGACTAATGTTTTCTTTTCGTATCTGGGTTATTTCACTTAGCATAATGTTTTCAAGATTCATCCATGTTGTAGCATGTATAAGAATTTCATTTCTTTTTAAAGCTGAGCAGTATTTCATTGTATGTAGATACCACATTTTGTTTATCCATGTATCTGTTACTGAGCATTTCAGTTGTTTCTATGTTTTGCTGTTGTGCATAATGATGCTATGAACATGGTTGTACAAATACATATTTGTGTCCCTGCTTTCTGTTCTTTTGAGTATATGCCTAAAAGTAGAATTGCTGGATCATATATTAATTCACAGTTTAATATTGTGAGGAACTGCCATACTGCTTTTCCACAGCGGCTGTACCATTTTACATTCTCACTAGCAGTGCAAAAGGTTTCTCCCTATTCTTGCCAATACTGGTTATTTATTTGTTTGTTTGTTTATTTTGATAATAGCCATCCTAATGGGTGTGAAGTGGTATCTCATTATGGTTTTTATTTGCATTTCCCTAATGACTAATGATGTTGAGCATCTTTTCTCAAAGTTCTGGAGGCTATAAATCCCAGATCAGGGTCTGGTAGGATGGGTTTCTAGTGAAGGGTTTCTGATGAGGGCTGTCTTTCTGGCTTGGTAAGAGGAGTGGAGAGAGTGATTTCGGTCTCTTCTTACAAGGATACTAATCCTATTGGATCAGGGCCCCACTCTTATGACATCATTGAACTTTAATGACCTCCATAAAGGCCCTGTCTCCAAATAAAGTCAAATTGGGGGCTGGGGCTTTAACATATGAATAAGGCGGGGTGGGCACAAACCCCTCAACACAAGGGTTGACCTGCTGATCTCCTTGCCTAGTTCTGTCCCCTCAAAAGTGTAAGGGCAGCTAAAAGGCTGGTGGGCTGAGTCATTTTTAGTCTAGAGAGTAGGAGAGTTAGCTTTTCTAGTCTGGAGGATAGAGAGCAAAGACACTTCCTCAATATCTAACAACTTGTTAGTTGATATAAAGCTGGCCCTCAGGGGAGAGACTTCTGTACCTCCATGATTCATGGGGTTGTCACTACTTAAGGTACCCTTGTGTCCCTCTGAGTAAATCAAGGACCTACAAGAAGGAGATTGAATGTTAGGAGAGAATAATCACTTTTCAGACTTGAATTAGTAGCCTGGATAATCAAATAGAAGTAGTGTCTAAAAGTAGACATCTAGGTAAAAATCAGGTAAATAACTAGACCCACCAAGAAAAAAGAATCGTACTTACATCTCACTTATTCAATGCTAGAAGCTAAGCATATGGTAGATTACAGATTATAAAGGGGAAAAAGCTGCACCACCCAATAATCTCTAACCAGTCAAGATATCGTGCATCTGGCCGGTGCCGCGGTGGCTCACGCCTGTAATCCTAGCACTCAGGGATGCCGAGGTGGGCGGATCGCTCAAGGTCAGGAGTTCGAGTCCAGCCTGAGCAACAAAAGCAAGACCCCGTCTCTACTATAAATAGAAAGAAATTAATTGACCAACTAAAAAAAAATATATAAAAAATTAGCCGGGCATGGTGGTGCATGCCTGTAGTCCCAGCTACTCGGGAGGCTGAGGCAGAAGGATTGCTTGAGCCTAGGAGTTTGAGGTTGCTATGAGCTACGCTGACGCCACAGCAGTGAGACTCTGTCTTAAAAAAAAAGATATCGTTCATCTGACAGGGTGAAAAAGATATTCATGGACCATAGTGCAGAAAACTATATAACAGTAGAAAGAATAAGATAGATCCATGTAACTAACATATGTGGACATTGAATTGATGAAATATTTTATATCTACAGCTAGAATAGACTAAATGTAGGGGGAGACAATAATTTATTACTTTATCTCTAAACCAGTTTAGCAAAACCTAAGTGTTGGTGGGGAAATGACAGTCAAATGGGAGTGACAGTGTAGGGGTGATTACGTCTTCTACGTGTCTCATCTATATGGTGTGATGGAAAGAGAGGAAGTATTAGTATTTCAAATTATCTATTTATTTATTTTAGGTAGATGGACATTAGATACAGTAGGGAGAACTAATGGATAACTTACTTTCCTATAATAGAGAAATATGTTTGATTTTGTGTGTCTAGAAAGGGATGCTAACCACTAGTAAAAAGGAAAAATATGGTATACCTCTTAGATAATAATAGAAAGAAAACAAACTAAAAAAAGAATATAGGCTGGGTGCAGTGGCTCACGCCTATAATCCCTAGCACTTGGAAGGCTGATGCAGGAGGATTCACTTGAGCTGAGGAGTTCAAGACCAGCCTGAGCAACATAGTGAGCTCCCATCTCTACAAAAAATACAAAAATTTGTGGGGTCTGATAGTACATGCCTGTAGTCCTAGCGACTTTGGAGGCTGAGGCAGGAGGATTGCTTGAGCCCAGGAATTTGAGGTTGTAGTGAGCCATGATGACACCACTGCACTCTAGCCTTGGCAACACATCCAGACCTTGTCTCAGGTAAAAGAAAAGTTTATATATATGCATATATATGTATATATACATATTTATATATGTATATATGTAAACAAAATGGCGTAAAAATTAAGTATGTCATTTGCTATATAAAATGTGAAGATGTTGCATTTCAGTCTGTCAGATGGGGTTAAAAGACAAAACCCATGTATGTTGTTCACTAAAAATACACTTAAAGCAGTGATGAAGGTTAAGGTATAAACAAGCAAAGGGAAAGCAGGAGTGGCAATGTTAATATCTATCAAAGGAGGAGGAAAGTAAGATTAAAACATTAGGCAGGATATTATAAAATTACATACTTCATAATTTAAGAAGGTGTATCAAAAACCTGTAGATACCAAAAGTATTTTGTTTAATAATTTAAGCTCAGAACTTTTTTAAAAAAGGATAAACATATAGTTTTAGTAGGAAATTTCAGGTGCATTTCTTTCAGAATAGGAGAGATATAAAAATACACAAAAAATGAGTAAATATAGAGGAATTGAATAAGCTATAATCCACAAACTTCATTTGATCAATACATAGAACTTTATATCCTTCAAACAGTAAATATACATTTTTATGTGCACAAGCCACTAAAAACAGTTATATATGCTACCCAAAGAAAGAGATTTTACATTTTGCATTACCCAGTAAAATTGGAAATAAATAATGAAATAACCAAAAGATTCTTACCTAATTGAAGAACAGAAATCACATTCCTAGATAAATTTTGAATCAGAAAATAAAAACTGAAATTATAAACTAGAAAGCAATGAAAAAGAGAAGACGTTACAACAAAACCTGAGGGTCATTGCAAAAGTTTTACCTGATAGAAAATTTGTAGCCTAAAATATCTAAATATCTTCATTATTTTTTTTTCAAGATGGGATCTCACTATATTGCCCATGCTGGCCCCTAACTCCTGGCCTCAAGTGATCCTCCTGTCTCTGCCTCCCAAAGTACTGGGATTATAGGCCTCAGCCACCACAGCCAGCTAATATCTTCATTATTATTATTATTTTTTGAGACAGAGTCTCACTCTGTTACCCAGGCTAGAGTGCCGTGGCATCAGCCTAGCTCACAGCAACCTCAGACTCCTGGGCTCAAGTGATCCTTCTGCCTCACCCTCCCTAGTAGCTGGGACTACAGGTATGCGCCACCATGCCTGGCTAATTTTTTATATATTTTTAGTTTGTCAGTTAGTTTCTTTCTATTTTTAATAGAGACAGGGTCTCCCTCTTGCTCAGGCTGGTCTCGAACTCCTGACCTTGAGCGATCCGCCCGCCTCGGCCTCCCTGAGTGCTAGGATTACAGGCGTGAGCCACCGTGCCTGGCCTTAATACGTTCATTATTAATAAACAGTAACTAAAAGGAATTTAGTACTCATTTTAAGAAACTAGAAAAATAGCAGGAAAAGAAAGGAAGAGGGAATTAATAAAGATAATTCATTTAAAAATTGTAAACATAAAGATAACAGGATAAATAGATTCTACTATTTTTGGCCCTCTGAAAAATGATTAATGAACCTGATAAAAGAGGGCAAAATACATGAGGGCAGAAATGAAAAATGAAACATAGCCATGTTCTTTATAAGAAATTATAATGTACAACATTTTTTGTGTGGGGGGGCATTGTGAGGAGGGTTGTTCAGTGCTTTGTGGGTTTTTTTGTTGTTGTTGAGACAGTTTCACTTTGTCACCATGAGTAGAATGCAGTGACATCATTGTAGCTCAATGCAACCTCCAACTCCTGGCCTCTAAGTGATCCTTCTGCCTCAGTCTCCTGGGTAGCTGGGATTATAGGTGTGCACTCCAACGCCTTGCTGGGGTTTTTTCCTCCTCCCCTCCCCTCCCCTCCCCAATTATCATGAAAGGATCCCAGTTGAGGTATTTACTCAATAAAACCCATGTTCACTGAAAGCCTGTACATGAATATTTATAGCGACTTCGCTTGTAATCACCCAAAACTAGAAACCATCCAAATGTCCTTCATCTGGAGAATAGATAGACTGTGGTACATTCATAGATGGAATATTATTCAACACTTAAAAGCCACAAACTGTTGATATTTAAAACAATATGGATCAATGTAAAATACATTATGCTAAGTGAAAGATGCTAGACTAAAAAGACTAGATAAATTGTTTCCATTTAGGAGACTTTCTGGAAAAGGCAAAGTTAAAGGGATAATAAATATATCAATGATTTCCAGGGTTTAAGAATAAGAGATGGCTTGACTATAAAGGGACAGCACAAAGGAATTTTTGGGGCGGGTGATGTAACTGTTCTGTATTTTGTTTGTGGCACTGGTTACGTGACTATGTATTTGTTGAAATTCACAGAACTTATAGTCAATTTTACTAAATTTAAATTTTAAAATAAAGTTAAATATGTGGCTTAGGAAAAAGGAAGCTGTGATATTATCAGCTTCCCCCCTACCCCTTACACACACACAAAAATCTTACAAATGGAAAGATATATACCATGTTCTTAGATGACTTTTTGTTTTTTGTTTCTTTATTTCATTGTGCGCCCATTCTTGGAGGGTCTGAACTAATTTTATTCCTCAAAATTGGCCTTTACAATATCACATGACCACCTCTCCCACAGTAGTTCCTGGGCATATGGGGGAGGGGTGTTCAGCAGCAGGGCATTGGCAATCAGGCCCAGTGGGATGCTAGATGTGGAAGATTTGGACACTTCCTCAAGATATCTCTAGTCTTCAGGATATCATGATTCACAGATCAGGAAATGTTATAGATCAGGTACCAGGCCAGTTTTCCCAGAGGGCTTTTTATTGTCCTTATAAAGTTAACCTAATTCCTCAAAAGAATCTGGGCATATCTGAAAATATGCCATTTTAGTCAAAGCCTTGGTAAATTAACCAGTGTCCATTTTGTGTACATAAATTGTGTCCATTTTGTTGTAAGCTATAAATAGTTAAACAGAAGGAAAAAAGTTTTCTTGACTTATTTTTGTTGGGCCATATTCTCTAGGGTTTCTGCTTCACAGTGGACCACTTACATACAAAAGCCTCATGTGCCTCTCATAGGGGGAAGAAAACAGGAAATTGAATGTCTGCTTAGATGGCCTTTAGATGCAAGATTTTTCCAGATTAATACACACATTTAATATAATTCCAATTAGGATCCCAACAGATTCTTTTTTATTTTAATTGGAAAAATGATCTTAATGTTTATATGAAATATAAACAGATAAGAATAGCCAAGAAAATAATGAAGAATAGGAAAGTGACTTGCCTTACCAATTATTAAACAAACTGGAAGCCACTGTATTCAAACAGTATGGTAACTGACATAGGAATAGATTGGTGGAAAGAAGCAGGACTCAGTATAGATGGAAACTTGGTATACAATAAATGTGTTCTTTTTTTTTTTGAGACAGAGTCTCACTTTATTGCCCAGGCTAGAGTGAGTGCCATGGCGTCAGCCTAGCTCACAGCAACCTCAAACTCCTGGGCTCAAGCGATCCTGCTGCCTCAGCCTCCCAAGTAGCTGGGACTACAGGCATGCGCCACCATGCCCGGCTCATTTTTTCTATATATATTAGTTGGCCAATTAATTTCTTTCTATTTATAGTAGAGATGGGGTCTCGCTCTTGCTCAGGCTGGTCTCGAACTCCTGAGCTCAAATGATCCGCCCACCTCGGCCTCCCAGAGAGCTAGGATTACAGGCTTGAGCCACCGGGCCCGGCCAATAAATGTGTTCTTTATGTGTGTGGAAAAATAGTTTAAGTGATGTTAAAGCACAACTGATTAACTGTCTAGAAGAAAATATTGCATAAACTACAGTGAATTCCAGATGGATTAAAAAGTTAAATGTCAAAAATGAAGTCTTAGAAAACTAAAATTTAGGTGTATATTCATATATTGGTGAGTGCCTATGGTTGTCATTGAAGGAAAAGACTCTTCCATGCCAATTTTCTTCCCCTAGTTTCCCAGAGATAACTGCAGTTACTCATTTGTGTATCCATCTAGTCTTTTTTCTGTGTATTTAAATATATGCAAGAAAACGTGGCTGTAGAAAATACAGAATTATTCAGGATGGTTCTCTTTTTAGGTACAAAGTTTCATATTGTACATTTTTTTGAGATTGTATTTGTCACTCAGAAGTATGTCTTAAAGATCTCTCCACCCCAGTACACATAGATCTATGTTATTCTTTTAAGTGTTACTTGGATATAACCAAGTTTAGCATGCTGTGAGTCATTTAATCCTGGGTAAGTTACTTAACCATCTTAACCTCAGTTTCTTTATTTTTAAAATGGAATGATAGTGTCTCAAATGATTGTTGTGTGGTCTGAATGTGTAAACTTATATAAGTTATATATAAACTGTATAGAATAGTACATGGCATATAATAAGCTTTATTATTGATGTTCTGGTTGTTTCTAATTTTTCACAATTACCATTCTGCATTGAATATCCTTTTACATATTTCATTATATACATCAGAGAATGATGACAATAAAGTAACCAAAAGTGAATTTTCCAGGGCTGTGGTGTGCTGTGCACAGCCTATAATGTACACATAATATAGGGCTATTATGAAGTCTTAACAAAAAACCCTTTTTAATGGAAGTCTTTTCTTTTGCCTCTAACAAGTTACCTTTTTCTAGATACTCTTCAGTTTCACAAAAATACATTCCTATCAAAGTATGTTTTTATCTTTATCAAACAAAAAATATTTTGTTTGAATCCTTCTCATATTTTTGTCACTACTCTAGATTTATTTATATATTTCCTTTGTTATTCTGGGAAGGGAAAGGAATTAATTTAATATGTTGTCAACTATCTTGAAGTTAAAATTATTTTTATTTATTTATTTCCTTATTAAATAATGTCATCCCTGCACAGGGGCCATGCTAATCTTCTCTGTATCGTTCTGATTTTCATACATTGCTGCTGAAGTGAGCACTTGAAGTGAAAATTGTACCTGAATGTTCATTAACAGGCATATTTGAACTTATTTTTTTTATAACATCAAAGCTTGAAACAGTTCTATCATTCCCTTCTCTCTTGCTCCCCCTTGCACAAATAGGAATTGTTTTTATTCTTTTTTCTCTACTAATTAGGTTTTAATGAAGTAACCTGGAATTTTAATTTCAGACTTGTTTTTTGTATTATCTGTCTTCTATTTTAGTTAATGTTTAGAAAACTCATTCAATTTTACTAATCACATTAGTCATGAGTACTTAGGCTTAATTCCAAGTAAAATTTATTGGAAATTTATTAATTTTTCTTTTTTTTCCTTTTAAAGGGCAGTTTGCTATTTATTTGTGGTTTCTTACTATTTATTATATGCTACACCTTCCTTTCCTAACAACCTTATTTGGCCACATTTTTATTGAAGTTCTTTGAGCAATATTTTCAGAAAGGTTTACTTTCCGTGTCCCTGTTGTCTGGAAATGTAGGTATTTTTCCCTTTTAAACTTTATTGATAGATTATCTTGGTACATAATGTTAGGCTTGCAGTCTTCCCTCAGAATTCTGTATAATTGCTTCTTTGACTTCTAGCATTTAATGTAGCAGATGAGAGGTCCAGTGCCTATTTGAAGGTTTTTCTCTGGTTGATAACCTGATATTTCTGTCTGGAAACCTAGAGCACTTTTACTTTGACAGTTCAGAAATTTGACTAGAATAAATGTCTAGTTGACTAACATTTTGATTATGCTTCCCCTGATATTATAGATCTTTTAGATATGGAAGCTCAAGGATTTCTTATGGAAACTTTCCTGTTGTCTGTTTTATTACTTTTTCTCAATTTATTTTGAGATATCTTTCAAGATACTGATTTATTATGCAGGCAGGTTTATAATGTAGTTATAAAATGTAACAGCTACATTGTGCAGGAATTGTAACTATTAATATCTAAGAAAGGATATAAGCGATTATATAGGTCTTGAGAAAAGATTTGACAGGCTAAAATAAATAAATACACAAACACAATAAAGCACTCATTTGAGTGGTGTTAGAAATGTACATGAGAATTTCTATGACTTTAATTTGGAAGTTGTTCTTCCATTTTAGGACCGGAAGTTAACCAAAGCTGAGCAGCAAAGGTTCAAGGAAGAAGCAGAGATGTTGAAGGGTCTCCAGCATCCCAATATAGTTCGATTTTATGATTCCTGGGAGTCTATATTAAAAGGAAAGAAGTGTATTGTATTAGTGACTGAACTAATGACATCTGGAACCTTAAAAACGTAAGTTGACCCTGATATTGCCAAAGAAGTTTTATTTGGAAGTAATTTTCAGGAGTCATAAAAGGTGTTCATAAAATAATAATACTTGATTAAAGAATTTATAGAATCTGAATCTAGTGACTGTATTTAAAGGTAGGTTAAAAAATTGAGATGTTAATGAAGTTTGTTAGAAAATACAGTGCTGAGAAATTATATTTGTGGGATATCACAATTTTAGAATGGGAAATCATTATAGAGAGAATATAATTTTATTTTGTAAAAGATAATCGAAGGTTGGGGTCTTGGCCAAGTTCACATATCTAGTGAACAATATTATATAATTATAGTCTTGTTTTGTTTCTAACCACAATTTTTCATTTGGTAGTATAATCACTTGCAAGTATTACATGTGGGGTATACTTTTTGTTTCTTAGCATTTTCACATTAAAATTTTTATAGTTAAACCCTCTGGTGACTCTGTGAAAGCAGTTATTAAGAAGTAGAAAAAGACTTTCTTTCTTTCTTTCTTTCTTTCTTTTTTTTTTTTTTTTTTTTGAGACAGAGTCTCACTCTGATGCCCGGGCTAGAGTGCTAGAGCATCAGCCTACCTCACAGCAACCTCAAATTCCTGGGCTCAAGCAATCCTTCCGCCTCAGCCTCCCGAGTAGCTGGGACTGCAGGCATGTACCACCATGCCTGGCAAATTTTTTCTATATATTTTTAGTTGTCCAATTAATTTCTTTCTATTTTTAGTAGAGACAGGGTCTTGCTCTTGCTCAGGCTGGTTTCGAACTCCTGACCTTGAGCGATCTGCCTGCCTTGGCCTCCTAGAGTGCTAGGATTACAGGCGTGAGCGCCACCGCGTCAGGCCTGGGACTTTCTTTTTAAAATTGTGCTGCCATTCCACAAAAGGCCACTTTATTTTTTTTAATTTTTTAAAAGTTTTTTAATATTAAATTAATTAATTCTTATTTTAAAACTTTTTAAATTCTTGACACTATTTGGTACTGTCTGTAGGAAAAAGGCCACTTAAGAATGATTTCTTATTTTGAGTTAAAAATTCTACACTTGGTAGAATGACTTATCTAAGAATGAGATCTTAGATTTAAAATTGTTTTGCTGTAACAGATAATAGAAAACAACTCAGTGGTGACAATCATAGTACATAAATTATCAACTTGCTTGTGTGATTTTCCCTAATAATGTTCATACAATAAGCTGGGTAAGTTGGTTTATATGTGGTCTTTTGTTTCTTTGTATAGGTACTTAAAACGATTTAAAGTCATGAAACCAAAGGTCTTAAGGAGCTGGTGCAGACAAATTTTAAAGGGGTTGCAGTTCTTGCACACTAGGACTCCTCCTATTATTCACCGGGATCTGAAGTGTGACAATATTTTCATCACGGGACCCACAGGATCTGTGAAGATTGGTGATCTAGGACTAGCCACCTTAATGCGCACATCATTTGCTAAGAGTGTCATTGGTGATTAAATTTTACAGTTTATTGGTTGGGTAAAGAGAGATTTTTCAATTGTATACCTCTACAACAGGGATCAACCAACTGTGGCCCATGGGCCAAATCTGGCTCACTGCCTGTTTTTATAAGTCAGATTTTATTGGAACACAGCCACACCCACTCATTTACCAATTCTCTCTGACCACTTATGCATTATTGTGGCAGAGTTGAGTAGTGTGACAGAGACCATATAGACTGCAAAGCCTAAAATATTTACTGTCTGTCTCTTTACAGAAAAGTTTGCCAATCCCTGGCCTAGACTAGGAATTTGCTTTGAAATATCTATTATATATTGACTTATTTCTGAGATGTCCTGGTGTATTTTTGAGGAGATATATTTAGGATTATTAAAAGGTTCTGAGAACTTAAGGAAGAGTTTATATTAAGTTAATTCAGAAAAATTTGAATAAAAAGGATAGAAATAAAAACATTTTATTAATCATGACCTAATCTTGAGCATTACAAATTGTACTTTATCAATACAGAAAGTTAAGGAAATTCTTTTTTTTTAAATTTTTTTAATTTCTTTATTTTTGTTTCTATTTTTAGTTGGCCAATTAATTTTTTTTTTTTTCTTTAGTAGAGATGGGGTCTCGCTCTTGCTCAGGCTGGTCTCGAACTCCTGAGCTCAAATGATCCACCGCTTCGACCTCCCAGAGTGCTAGGATTACAGGTGTGGGCCACTGCACCCAGCCTAAGGAAATTCTTTTTTTTTTTTTTTTTGAGACAGAGTCTCGCTTTGTTGCCCAGGCTAGAGTGAGTGCCATGGTGTCAACCTAGCTCACAGCAACCTCAAACTCCTGGGCTCAAGCAATCCTCCTGCCTCAGTCTCCCGAGTAGCTGGGACTACAGGCATGTGCCACCATGCCCGGCTAATTTTTTCTCTATATATTAGTTGGCCAATTAATTTCTTTCTATTTATACTAGAG
>VSMD01119014.1:0-17352 GCA_008750895.1 Mirza zaza
CTGCGCTCCCGCAGGCCAATGTAACACCGGGTCGGGCTGCGTCCTGGAGCCCCTTGGCCCGCGCACAGAACGGGCTGCGCCTTGGGGGTCGAACGGGGGTGCGTGACTGGCACCCAGCCCAGGGCCCGGAGCGCAGCAGGGGCGTCCGAGTAGGGACGCGCTGGCTGGGCTCGGGCAGCAGGACCCAGGGCCTTCCCGGCCCGGGGGAGGGGAAGCAGCACGGGCCGCTGCGGGGGCTGGGCAAGAGGCCACCGCGGGCTCGGCGCGCAGGGCACCGGGGTGACTGCTAGAATCCGGGCGGAGTCAACACGAGGTGTGTCGGTGCTGGGAATATCATGCGCTTGAGGCAGGAAGAGAGCTGGAAAGCGGCCTGTGCACCTGTCCAGGGCTTTGTCGTCAGACTCCGCGAGTCTGCCCTGACTTGCAGCCCGGGGAGTGAGAAGAAAAGGCCTGCAAGGGGCTGGCAGCTGAGAGACCCGGTTCCTGGGGTGGGACCCTGGGACTTCCGCCCTGACAAACGCTGTAGAACGAGCGCCTGGGGCTACAGCGCACGCAGGCCTGGGCAGGGGAGGCCCCTGCTTGGCCGCCTCCTCTGTCTGTCCTGTGATTCCCAGTCCTCTGCGGCACTCCCTCATTCTGATTTCTTCTTCCCAACAAGACTGGAAAATGCTTAATGCATTTATTAAAGGAACATATGGAGTTTCTTATTTTTTATTATGGTAAGGTATATCTAGCAGAGTTTATTTACCATTTTAGCCATTCTTAAAGGACACAATTCGGTGGCAAAAAGACATTCACACTGTTGTGCGGCCATCACCCCCGTCCATGCAAGAGAACTTTTTCATCATCCCGAACCGAATGGGATTTCAATTGTAAAGCCGAACTGAACCTTTCAGATGACTATGGAAAACATTCCTCCCAAATTAACAAGAGAGGTTAATTGCTTGTGGCCTCTACTTCTTTTCTGAGGGTCAAGGCCCCATAGACCCTGCGCGTGTGGCTGGGACAGCGGTCCCTGCTTTCTCCGTGTGTTGTCTTCTCTGCTTCGGTGGAGAGACCATGGTGCTTCTATGCTCTGTGGTTCCAGCTTTTAACTTAGTGTGTGGTGTGGGCGTGTGGAGAGGGAGTCTGAGAGTCCTGTTTGGGGCCCATCTTGCATCTCAAACTCCAGCCACAGCTGTGGCCCAGGGCAGCTCAGAGAATTCACGTTGGCTTAGGTGGTTTTCCTGCCTTGGGGTAGCAGGTGAGAAGGCTGCAGCTGAGCCCAGCTAACATCGCACCTGCTCCTAGGACGTAAAGGGTTTTAAGAGGCAATAGAGTTGCAAGTCAGACCAGGCCGGGCCATTTCCTGGGCCAAGAGTGTCTGTAGCAGGAACAGTGTAACACCAGGAGGCTTCACCTTCCTCCTGCTCGGAAAGGCCCCCCACTCCTGCCTGGGTGCCCTGCTAAGCACTCCTCTGTCCATGGTCTCAAGGCAGCAGTGGAGGCCAAGGGAGTGGGGGATGGCTGGAAGGGCTGAGCTAAGATTTGAACCCAGGGCATAGTGTTTCTCATCGGGGGTGGCACTGGCCTTCTTTTCGAGCTGAGTCATCACTGGGTAGGACTGTCCTATGCATTTCGGGTGTTTGATATCCCTCCCTCCACTGCCAGGAGTGTCTCCCAATCATTGTGACAACCAAAAAGCACCCTGTGCATTTTTAGCGATCTCCTAGGAGGGACCAGGAAGGAGGAGACATGGGTAAGCCCAGTTTTGTCAGGCCACAGATTTATCTGTACCAGGGGATAGTTGTCCTCGTGACTATGCTAGCTGTCATGGCACACGGCGGGGTTCAGTTTCTGTCTTCTGGAAGGGGGTAGTTTGAGGCTGAGCTGCCCTTCTTGGCTGCAGACCTGAGACTCTCCACTCCTTCGGGCTCAGCTGTGAGGCAGGGCACTCCCCAGTGTGTCAGCGGGGACCTTGAGCAAGTCACCAACTCCTCTTTGTCTCTCTGTCCTCACCCCAGTCTCTTTGAGGACTCAGCAGGCTCTAAATTTTGAAGTTTGCAGTTGAAAAGTTTGCAGGCCTGAGGATATAAGGTATGATGCCACAGGGGGGCAGCAATGGGCCAAGAAGGCCCCATCTTGACCAAAGGAGCAGGACAGAGACCCCTTCAGATGACTGGGGAAGGGGGGAACATGCGGCTTCTAACCCCCTCCCCCGAAGGATCTGCCTGCCAGTCGCCCAGTGTCATGGGGCTGTCTATCAGATTCCGTGCCCTGCCAAACAATTTTGGAAAGAGATTAGAGGACATCCGAGAGCTTGGGTCCAGTCCCGAGCCTGCCACTACTTCCTGGCTGTGCATCCCTGGGCAGCTGACTACCACCTCTGAGCCTCAGTGTTCCCATATGTAAAATGGAAATATTGATACCTATCACATAGGCCCCATTCTCGACAGGGTTGGTGAGGGGATCGAGTGAGGTTCCTGGGTGGAGGGAGGAGGGAACTGCAAACTGTAGAGTGCATAGATTTGTGAGGCTATGCTAGCACTCTACAGGAGTTGACACACAGTGAGCTCCATCAGCCATCACAGTCCCACTGTGTTCCTCTTACTTCCCCACTACTGGCTTCCCTGGTGACCCAGATGGCTGGCCGAGCAGCACGGCCTGCCACTTGCTGCCAGCTCCTTAGGGAGGCAGAGGAGAGTCTTCACATATTCCTCCCTCCTTAGCCAGTGTGTGGCGGAGCCGCTTCTGTTAGTAAGGGGGCCGTGTGGCAGAGGTCTGTGGGGACTGTCCACATGTTGGCCCTCCTTGGGCCTGTCCTTAGAGGCTTCTAGGGGGATGCACAGTTACTGTCAGAGACACCATTGTTGCAAACTCTTGTCTACACCACCCTGGATGTGCTTGGTTTTACCATCTGTGAAATGGGTACCTCTGTTAGGGTTATAAGAGCCAGCTGTGACGGGAGATGTGGAAATGCTTTGGGAGACTGTGGCCCTTGCTTGGTCTTGGAGTTGGGAGGAGAGAGAGAAAATCAGAATCACGGGCGTTCGTGGGTGCCCGACCTGTCCTAGGTTCTCACGTATTTTGTGCAGCTGAGCCTCACTGAGCCGCAGGCTGAGGGGTGAGCATCGCCACCCCAGCTCACAGTGAGGGCGGGCTGCATTTGCTGAGACGGCCACGGCGAGATCTACTCCACATTCTCTCCTTAAAGTATCGTGTCGATACTTTCCCATCGAGAGGTGGGGTCTATCTCCCTCCCCTCTAATCTGGTAGAAAGTGACGCCATAGGACCCCTGAGGCTTGGCCAGCTTGCACCTGGTCCACCTGGGACATTCCCAGGTGGCTTGGAATCCAGCCACTGTGAAGAAGCCACCGGTAGGTGGTCTGGTCATCTGAGGCCCAGCTACTTCAGTGTCAACCATCAGATGTGGGAGAACTTAACCCCCAGAACTGTAAGAAACAGCGATGACCATTGTTTCTTGGTGACAAGTTTTGGGGTGATTTGTTATGCAGCAGTCTGGTAACCAACACGGAGGAACACATGGGGGCTCGGTGACATGAAGTGCTGCTTGTGGAGGGACCAGGTCTTGAGCCTTCATCTTCCTAACTCCAAATCCTGTCTTTGCCTCGATCCTGAACTACTTCCTCTGGTTTCTGGGATGGCTCTGACCCAGGGAGAGTCCTCTTTTCCCTCCCGTACACAGCAATGGCCAGGATGAAACCTCAGCCGGAGGTGCCCCGGGGCAGTCCACAAGGACGGGCACGTCCAGACACACACTTGTGGTTTATTATGCGCAGCGACAGCTGTCTACACAGACATGGGAGGTGCGTGGCTGGGACAGAGATGGCTGCTGGGGATGCTTGCAGAGGTGGGACAGCCTCTTGTCAGAGTGTGGGCAGTTCTGGCTGCAGCCGCCTTGCTCAGGCCGGTAGGGAACCGGCCCTGAGGTTCGCCTTGTCTGCACAACTCACCAGGAGAACCATTTCCGGCAGGCTGGCCGGAGCGACGGGTGGGAGACCTGGGGCCGGTGGGAGCCAGACTCTGAGCTGGAGGCCTGCCCGCTCAGGCCAGGAGAAGCCCTGTCCCGTCTGTGCTCTGGCTGATGTGGACACGGAGACAGGAAGTGGCAGCCAGTCCAGCCTGGGACCCTCCATCCACGACAGCGTCACAGAGCTTGCCCACTACTCTTGGCCACAGGACATGCATTCTCCTGGCAGCTGGTGTCCTGAGGCCTCCTGAACTGGGTGGCAGCTAGACCCTCGGTGCTTTCGGCCGACTGCACCCCAGGGCCAGCTGCAGGTGCTTGGCGGGAGTCTCGTCTGGGGGTCCGAGTGTGTGGGCAGCCGGCTGTGGCTGGGTCCAGCCATAGCTATTGCCAAGCCCTGGGCCCTCTTGGCGGGGGTGTGTCCCGGGGCCTCCAGAGCTCCGGGGGGCGGCTCTTGCAGGGCAGCGCCACAGCTGCGAGTCTCTGCACTGCTCGGGTGACCGCAGGCCCAGCCGGGACCTCTGCAGCCTGTCTCAAGCAGGATCTTCCACCTTGGTCTCCTTCCTTGGAAAGCCAAGCCCCCGGGGGCCCTCGGGGCGAGCTGGCCCCAGATCGGCCTGTCCCCATTCCTGTAGCTTCACGTGCTGATGGTGCTGGGCGGGGTGGGCACACTCGCAAATACGAAAAGGCCACGGGTGGCACATCCCATGAAAAAAGATCAATATATTACTGCTTTGTTTTTACAAAAATTAAAAACGTCCACACAGATCTGTACAGGTGTGAGCTGGGTCTGGGGTCACTGGAAAAGGAGGAGAGAAGGAAGGTGAGGAGGGGCCCAAGGGACCCCTCCGGCCCCACTCTCATCCAGGCCACCCTGCTCCAGCTCCCCGGTCCCGCCCATGTCCTCAGGAACACGTCCGGCCCCTCCTTTCCTCCCTCTCCTCTCTCCACCTCCACTCCCTCTCAGTGGGGCAGGAGGCACTGACGGTTTTGCACTGGCTGGGCCAGGTGTCAACCGAGCCCTGTGGGACCAACAGGTGGATCACGCACAGTCGCCCAAGACCACACGGTGGGAGAGGCACAACCAGGGTCACGACGGGAACACTGTGCAGACGCCCAGAACTCTGAGTGAGCCCTCCCGCCCCCCATCCTCGCTCCACTCTCCCGAGCCTGCCCCAGAGACTCTTCCCTGCCAGGTACCTTGTGCCAGCAGCCAGGCACGGGCAGCCCATCGGGGCCCTGGAAAGAAAAAGGTTTCGGTGACCGGACTGGCTCTGGCCAGCTGCCTGCATGCCGCACACACCTGCCCTGATCTGTAGAAAGGTGCAGCCCAGGCAGCTGCTGTGTGCGGCTGCCGCAGCCCACTGAGGCAGGGCTAGGACGCCTCTTCTGTCCACCCGGGCAACAGAGGTGAGGGACATGATGGCCCTGGGGGAGCCTGGGACAGAACACACTTCATGCTGTTCCAAAGCACAGGCACGGGCTGCAGACACTGGGGCAGACCCCCTGGAACATTCCCAGGTGTGTGCGGAGCACAGTCTGGGGACCAAGAGGAAGGTGGGGAGGAGGACAGAACGGGGAGGAAGGCTGCAGGGAGGGAGGGCAGGGGCAGAGTAGAGGCCCAGGCCACCTAGAAGGCCCCACAGCACACAGCACACAGCAGGCCCAACCGCCTACCGCAGGGCAGGGCCTCAGGCCCCTTGCCCGGCTGTGCCAGCCTGGTGCGCCTTGCTGGCCTGCGCACGCGGGATTCTCCTGTTTCAAAGGAGACAGGGCTCACTGACTCGGAAGGGGCTGCGGGGCGGGCTGGGTGCCCACCACGCCGCTCTCCAGGTCTTTTTCTCATTTACTCCCCAAAACCTCTGGAGGGAGGGTGTCCCACCCACCGAGGATGCAGACACTGAGGAATGGTGGGGGTGGGCTGACGTGACCCGTGACACAGCGGGACGCCCCTCTCCCAGGCCCCCGGCCGGGCACGGGCATCTGGCCAGTTTTACTGTGGGAACCCAGCTGCTTTGTTTTTTCTCCTTCCTGAGCTCCGCTGGAAGAGCAGGACTCGTAGACCCTCGCTGCCTTCGAGGCCAAGGAACGCGGGGTGGGCCGCTGCAGCGCCGGCTGGGCGGGGGGTCGCCAGTGCACCCGGGGAGGGAGGAGCCAGAGCTGCCCCCGCCCAGGGAAAGGCTCTTCTGGGAAGCAGGAAGCAAGAGGAGGGACACCAGAGAGGTCAGCGGGCCCCACGCCTCTGCCGTGGGGAAGCTTAGTTCCAGCCCAGCCTGGCCTCAAGCCTAGAGGGAGTTCCACTCAGACCGTGGGCCTGGGAGGCAAGGGTGATGGCTGGGCGCCCCTTCCTCAGGGCCTGGGGCTCTCCTGGGCGGCCCCTGACATTAGTGACGACTCCAGGGAAAGGCAGCTCCGAACCTGGTCAAGCCCCTCTCCGGGCCCGCCCAAGGTGGCTCAAAAAGGGTCCCCGCTTAAGCTAGTGCTGCCCTGGTGCTGAGTAATGGGGCAGTGCCAGAGGGGCTGGGTCTCCCAGCCGTGCCTATGGTGGGGGTCAAGGCCAGAGCCCGAGGAGCCGGGAGGATGGCGGCAGCAGCAGCACGTGACCCTGGCAGTGGGCGTGCTGGGAACAGGACTTGCAGCCCATGCTGGCGCGGGACTTGCGACTGAGTTCTGAGGACAGGGGCTGCCATCCCGCTGCGACACGTACCACAGGACACGGCTGGTCCAGGCCTGGAGGTCCCGGTTCACCCTTCTGGCCCTTCACTCCTTTCCGGCCGGGGACCCCTCGCTCTCCCTGCACAGAGGCGAGATGGTGGGATGGCCTCGGCTTCCGGGCTCAGAACCCTCCCACACCGCAACACGCACACCGCAACACGCAGTCAAGCCCCAGCTGATGCTTCAGCGTGACCCCGCCACCGCCTCCCGCCTCCCTGCCACCCGGCCTCTCTCCGCCTGCTTGGGCTCCCCCTCCCGTGCCCCTGCCCCCAGCTCCTGTCCCACCACCCCCACCTTCTCTCCACGCTCGCTCCGGTCACCTTTCTCCCCTCGGGGTCCAGGGAAGCCCTGATGAGAGGATTCAAGGTT
Source organism: Mirza zaza (assembly GCA_008750895.1). Classification (NCBI taxonomy): domain Eukaryota; kingdom Metazoa; phylum Chordata; class Mammalia; order Primates; family Cheirogaleidae; genus Mirza; species Mirza zaza. Next base: position 7,053 of record VSMD01119014.1, read on the forward strand.
AAGGCTGAACATGAGGCTGCCCCTGTGTTACCCGCTTATCTCCGCGCCTCTCCCGTCCACCCCCCTCCTTCCTCCACGCATTTCTGTGGCACAAGCGGGTCTGGCCCCAACTATTAGGCAACCCACATGCTGGGAACCAGGCTGACGTCCTTAGGACACCAGCTCTGCTTCCTCCAAAGCAGACCGTTGTCGGCGTGTGGCCGGGAGCCCTCGGCCGAGCTGCCTCGAGCGGGCCTAGGCCTGGCTGGGCACAGGCACTCCAAAACCCATGGAAGTTACGTCTTCGACAGAATAAGAAATGGCAATCTCTCGTTCTCTGCCCCAGGCTCGGGTTCTGCACACCTGTCTGTCCATTCATCTACCTGTCCTTCCAGGCAAGCACTATGAATAAGGACCCACAAGGAACTAGGCTGGACGCTGGGGACAGAGGAAGCATCTGGCATGTCCACCCCATGTCTAACGGGGCAGGCAAGAGTGCAGCTGCTGAAGGTCAGTGCTCAGTGACCCAGGTACGAAAAGGGGTGGCAGGGTGGTGGGCGGAAGCTGTTCTGTCCAGGGATGGGGGTTCAAAGGAAGCTTCTGATCAGAGCAAGGTCCCCATTTCAGCTGGGCCTGGTGGAACGGAGGATGTCCCAGCGTTTGCCAGGTAGAGCGGGTGGGCTTTGGCACTGAGAGGCCACTCTGAGCGCTGGCCTTCTAGAAGATGGCTGTGGCCACATCCATGGAAGCACGGAGTCCCCACTGCTCCACTCCCCAGCGTGCCCAGCGCCGGAACTGGATCCAGGCTTGTCCTCTCCCGTCCCTTCTCACCGACGGAAGGCGGCCCTCCCGGTCAGAACCCCGGGCTCTTCCTCTTCCTTGTCCATACTTGCTCTCCAAGGCAACGTTCTCTTTTTAAAGTCCAGAGGGGACGCCGGAGTCCCCGCAGCCCTGTCTCTGGCCACTCTCTCCCCTGCGAAGGCTACCGCTGTCTCACAATCCGCTGCCTCCTCCCCCAGGGCCAGGCCCCGGTGCAGCGCCCGCCTCCCTGGGGCCGGTGAGAGCCGGGAGACTTCCTCTAGGACGCTAGCGCGAGGCAGACATTCTTTCTTCTGGGTCTGGGCCTGGCGGGACGCGGTCTGGCTCTGCCTCACCACACGTGGAGCTGGGAATGACTCCCACGCAGGGGAAGCAGAGACAGGAGACCATGGCCGAACCTCCAGGCTTTTCAGCTATAACTCCTTTTAGGCCAGTTTAAACTGTGCTTTCCTCCTATGCGACCAAAAGAGACTCGAGACATTCAACATTGGGCTAATACTTCCCTTCCTCTCCTTCTCATACTACTGCTCTGGCTAAAGCCTTATCGTGTGTCAGCAAGATACTGCAACAGGCTTCTCACTGCTCTCCCAACTCCTTGCTACAATGCATTATCCATCCATCATCCCTTCATCCATCCATCTATCATCCATTCACTATCCATCCATTCATCCATCTATAATCTACTCATCTATCCATCCATCCATCTTGTCTATCCATCTATCCATTATCCATCCCTTCATCCATCCATCCATCCATCATCCCTTCACTATCCATCCATTATCCATCTATCATCTACTCATCTATCCATCCGTCTATCCATCTATCCATTATCCATCCCTTCATCCATCCATCCATCATCCATTCACTATCCATCCATTATCCATCTATCATCTACTCATCTATCCATCCGTCTATCCATCTATCCATTATCCATCCCTTCATCCATCCATCCATCATCCATTCACTATCCATCCATTATCCATCTATCATCTACTCATCTATCCATCCGTCTATCCATCTATCCATTATCCATCCCTTCATCCATCCATCCATCATCCATTCACTATCCATCCATTATCCATCTATCATCTACTCATCTATCCATCCGTCTATCCATCTATCCATTATCCATCCCTTCATCCATCCATCCATCATCCATTCACTATCCATCCATTATCCATCTATCATCTACTCATCTATCCATCCGTCTATCCATCTATCCATTATCCATCCACCCATCCATCTATCCATTATCCATCCATCCATCCATCCACCATCCATCCATCCATTAACAATCTATCCATCCATTAATCCATCTATTCATCTATCCATTATCCATCCATCCATCAACAATCCGTCCATCTTTCCATAAAGCACCAACTCTGGGCTATGTGCTGAACTTGGCCCTGAGGACCCAGGAGTCAGCTGCAGTCCCAGCCCTGGGAAAGGGGGTCACACTTGAGCTAGCCAGATCAGGTTACCGTATAAGGGTACACACGAGAGGGACCAGAACACTCAGAGTGAACGATGAGACACTTACGTCTAGTCCTGGCTCCCCGGGCCTGCCCTGAGGAGAGACACAGAAGGTTGAGGGGACCTGGGGGGGAGGGTTCCGGGAGCACAGCTGCTGATGAAGTTCAGCTCTGTGAGTTGGCCACAGACACGGGGGCAGGGAGACCCACCGACCTCGCAGGCGCAGAGAACGGGGAAGACACGGCACCCACAGAGCCTGAACTCTGGCCCAGTGAGGTGCAGGGACCCTGCGAGGTACAGGGTGGAGCTCCCAGGCTGACTGACACTGTGGACACATGGCCATGGTTGGGGGGACCCGAGCAGGGTGGTTACCTTCTCTCCTTTGGTTCCTGGCAGCCCAATAAGGCCTGGTGGGCCAATTGGCCCCTGCACAGAAAAGGACTGGGTCAGGAGGCATGCCAGCTACAGGAGTGACCCTCTGGGGACAGACAAGGCAGGGACACTCACGGGCAGGCCGCCGGGGCCTCTCTCGCCAGATGCTCCCTTCTCTCCCTTGGCTCCATCCGAGCCCTGGAAGCAGGGGGAAATCGGTCAGGGCGTAGGGGCGGACAGGCAGCAGACGGGCTTGCTTGGGGCCTGCGTGGGAGCTGGGCGTGCACGGCGGAGGGGCAGATCCGGGCTCCACAGGCTTGGCCCAGCTTCCTCCATGGCAGGGACAATCGGGATGAGCCACAGGCACGTGCATTTCACCTTTTCCCACCTCCGCTCCCTCAACAATCAGGGAAGGTGACTGCAGTCACCCCGGCCACAGACGAGGAAAAAAGGTGCAGGGGGAGCCAGGGACGGACCCAAGCCACGCAGCTGGGCAGGGAGATGGCAGAGCTGAGCACCGGTCAGGTTTCCGAGCCCCAAGCTTGGACCCGTCCCTGACAATAGCTGCCTCTTGCAGACACGGTCTGGGGTGGCCCCGGGAGAAAGCAGAGCTGGGAGCAGCGCCTCTCTGGCTGGGCCACGCTCCGCCCCACTCGGGCCTGGGATCCCACGGCTGAGCCCCCATCCGGCCTCCGAGCTGGGGGAGCAGAGAAGTGCTCCTCGCTGGGGCAGGCCTGGGCGAGCTGAGCAGCGAAGCCAGATGGCCTCCCTTTCCGCGTCTGCCTCCACGGGGCAGGGCGCACAGGCAGGCCACAGTCACGGTTTTAATTTAAGAGCAGAGAACACGCCATCATGTGACGCACACCCACCCCGAGACTTCATGCTCTGTCCTCGGGCAGTTGAGGAACAGCTGTGCGTGGGGTGGGGGGAGACCCAGAGAAAGGTGGAGGAGGGGACTCAGCAGGAGGCCGACAGGAGGAGGACAGAGAGGACTGCGTGGGGGAGTGAAGGAACAGCGCCCCAGGTGGGGGACCGGCCGAGGACACGTCAGGGCACTGGGAGGACGCAGGGCGGGGCCTGGGGCTGGGTGCGGGTCCCCCACTCACCCACCAGCAAGACTTCGCACCCCAGGCTGCGAGTCTGGGGTGAGCAGGGGGTTCCACCCACTCACCTTGGGACCCTGGACTCCCTGAAGGCCCTAGGGAGGGAGGAGAAACAGATGAGAAGGGCCCAGACCGCAGGCCAGGCCCCAGCTCGGCGGCCACAAAGGCTTCAGGCCGTGGCTGGCCCCTGGGCCCTGGCCTGGGCTCTGCTCTCTTTGCGGGACATGCCCGGCTCCCCCCATGAGGATGCCTGTCCCCCCACACCCTCTTGGTGTCCTGGCTGCTCCAGTCCAAACCATGCTTACCATGGGGCCCGGGGGCCCGGGGGGGCCAGGGGGCCCTGGCTCCACTATGATCTGGGCCTAGGAAGGGTCAGAGATGGGTTAGTCACCCACGGCGCCGTCACCCTCACCCGCCCACACTCACTCACTGGCTGTGTACCAGGGTGCTGGGCCCTGGCCCCGGGGTGAGCCTCCTTCCTGTCTCCAGGAGGGCACGCCCAGTGCTGGCCTTTGGGTGCTTGGGCGGGCCTCAGGTGGGGGAACGGCCGAGGCTTCCTTGCTACTCTCCCCCGCTGCCCTGGGCTCGGTCGGCCAGGTGGCCTTTCTGTCCCAAGGCTCGAGCCCCCACTGGCAGGGGCTGGGTGCTGGAGGGAAGCCCTGACCCCGCGCCCCTTACCAGGCTCTCCTGCAGGCTGTCGGATGCCGAGTCCCCCTTCTCCCCCTTGGGGCCATCGGCGCCCTGCAGGACACGGGATGGCCTGTGAGCGCTTCCCGTCTGGCACCGACATCACGTCGCCGCCGGTGCTCGGCGACCTCCCCTTCCCTTCCCCACACGAATGGTGCGCAGCTGTGATCAGCTGGCCTTTGCAGCTCAAGAACTGTGCCCGGCCGGGCCCTGGGAGGTGAGCACAGTAGGTCTGCAGGGACATGTGGCCGGCGCACAGGCTGCTTTCCCGCCGCGGAGGCGCAACTGGGGCTCTGGGGCAAAGATCCCGCTTCCCGCTGCGGTGCCACCTCTCAAAGAGTAATCCTCGGGGACAGAGAGCAGTGGGGACGTGAGGGCTTCCAGTGGCTGTGGGACACCCGGTGGCACTTCCAGCCCGGCCACCAGAGCAGCGATGACCACGGCGATGATGACAACAGTGGGTATCTATGGGGTGCCGGCCACCGCTCGCAGCCCTGTCCCCACATCCCCTCGTCGGGGGGGGGGGGGAGTTACCACCCCCGTCAGACGGGAGGACACCCGGCCGGGAGAGAGGCTGCCCGTGCAGGGTCCCGAGTCAGCGAGGGCGGGCGGGAGGCAGCTCAGGGCAGAGCGCAACGTTGACGCCCCCAGCCTGCACGCTGGCCCCGCCGGGCTGGCCCTCCCGTTTCATCTTGGGGAGGGTCCTGGGGGGGGGGGTCCTTGTACGGACGAGGAAGTGGAGGCTCAGAGAGCGTAGGGGCAGCCCTGGCCGGGGCCCACATTCTCCTCGGGACCGGCCACAACGCGTGGCCCAGCCCGGCCACGTACCGGGAGGCCGGACAAGCCCATCTCGCCCGCTTCCCCTTTGAGCCCAGCGGGCCCGGGCTCCCCTGGGTCTCCTTTTGGTCCTCGGGGACCCTGAAAGCCACAAGAACAAGGGATTAGTTGGGCTCGACAGGCATCTCCCCTCCCCCACCCGGGCGGTCCCCAGAGCTTGGTCTAGGCCAGACCCCCGCTTCCCCTTTGTGGGTCCCCCCCTCCAGCCCGGGTGGCTGGGAGCCTCGGCAGAATGTTGGGGGGTATCCGGATGGAGACAGGGAGTGGACACCCTACTCCGGCCTCACTGCACTCAGGGTACAGGCACTTGGAGCAGGGGGATGGGGAGGAGGGGGCGGGGCACGTGGGCCTGGGGCTGCCACTTGAGGGGCACTCGTGGGGCACACTCCGTGCTCCCAGCTCAGGGCCTGTGTGGGGGGTGACAGCCCCCCATACCCTTGCAGCCACCGCACCCCTCCACTCAGCCAGTCACGTAACATCCAAGGCGTGCTACACATTGGGGACCTCGAGTAGCAAGTGGCCTCACGGAGGTCCTCATATCCGTGTAGGATTACACGTGTGCACACACACGTGTGTAGTTACAATAATACCAACAAAGACAGCAATGCTAGCAGCTGACGTTTGTGGACTCTTTGCCACACTGTGGCGGGCACTGCTGTAAGTGTTTTACCTGCACGGTTATTCAACCCTCAGGACAGCCCTGGCACCTCTCGCCTGCGCACGAGGAACCTGCCCGGAGTGGGCGGCTCGTCCCAGGCCTGCAGGCAGAGCAGGCCCTGCACCTGGGCAGCCTGGCTCCGCAGCCCACACCTGGTGCCACTGTATCCCGTGGCCTCCCGCACACGGTGGTTTCTGACTCTGACCGCACACATGCATAAGCACGCAAACACACACGCGCACACACACGCACACACAGAGCCCAACACGAGGCACCGGCATCACCAAGGAAACGAAGGGCCCAGAGACCTTCTCTCCATCAATTCCTGGGGCACCCGGCAGTCCAAGCTCGCCCTGGAAGGGAACAGACGGTAGGAGGGGTCACGCCTCCCTTGGCCAGAGAGGGGCTGGGGGCTCGAGGGCTGGGCCAGGCTGTCCCCTGACCTGCACCTCGCCGGGGAGGGGTCCCTGCAGTTGCCCCTCCAGGAAGGTGCCCCCCACCTCCTCCCTTTCATTTCCGTGGCCCCTGCGGGGTAGACGTGGCCCGTGGCTTGGAGCTGTGGCAGGCGTGGCACAGATTGGGAGGCTGGGGCGTGGAGGGTTAAGTGGCTTGCTCCCGGCCACTGGGCCCCGGAGCAGCAGTGCCAGGACCAGACCTGCCTGACCTCAGAGCCTTGGGCTCGTTCTCCTGGGACAAACGGGCAGGCTGGGAACCGAGGGGCACCCGCGCAGGACTGGCCGTGCCCACGTGGGGCCTGCTGGCATGTCACAAGGGGCTGGTTTTCCAGTTTCAACATGTGAATGAGGGGCCCGGGAAAGCCGCCCAGAGCGGGCAGCGCCCAGGACGAAGGCCCCCGCCTTGGTTAGGAAGCAGCAGGGCCCCTTTCTCTGAGCCCCAGCGGCCGGGCCAGCAGCCCAGGGGGCAGTGGAAGGGCACATGCAGGGAGGAGGGGCAGGCGGGCCCTGGGGACAAGGCTTGGAGACCACACCGCTGCATCTGCACTGACCTTGGCTCCAGGGATCCCTGGTGGCCCTGGGGGCCCCTGCGGCCCAGGGGGACCCTGTGTGTGAAAGTTACGGCAGTCAGTGTTAGGCAGGGCCTCCCTTTGCGGCCCGCCCAGCCCCCCACCGCGGGCCAAGTCCCTGTCCAGCTGAGCTGCAGCAGGGCCCAGGGACCTTGGAGCCCACTGCTGCCCCCGTCACGTCAGGCCACACTGCGCATGGCTGGATCTGGCCCCCAAGTCTTGGGGAAGGCCAGGGAGCGGCACCCAGCAACAGACAAGAGAGCACGGTGTCCCTGCCACAGAAGGCTCTGAGTCCCTCTGCCCTCAGAGCCAGGCTGCCTCAGGTGTAGATTTCTTCACAGCACTGCCCTGCTCAAGATCCTGCGATGGCTCCCTATTGCCTCTGGAAGCAAGGTCAAATCCTCTGCTGGTATTTGAGGCTGGGCCAAACTGCATCCCCAGTAGCAGCCTGGCACTGCCTTCTCTGCCTGTCTTGTGAGCCCTCTGAGCATCTGGCTCCGTTGCCTGCTACCTCCTGGTCCCGGGGACTTCCTCAGTCTCACGGGTGTGGGGTCTTTAGCTTTTCTAGGTCTGCCCCCGTTTCCAAGCTCCCGTCCTGACCTGTCCTTCCTGCAGGCTGCCTGCCCACAACGGCTCATCGCCTCCCTCTACTCCGCCTCTGGACAAGCTCTGGTCCCCCGACTGCTGGGTCCCGTCCCCCGGGGTGCTCCCTTCTCGTTGGCGTCTCCACTGAGATGGCCCTGGGCTTCCCTCATGCCCTCCATGCTACCCACCTTCCCCTAGACCCGGGCCTCTCTGCCGGCAGCACCCCTACGCCTTCTCGCCGCTCCCCAGCCAGCTTCCCCGATGGGCTTTTATTGCTTTAGTGGCATTCCCTGCTCGAGAACTGGCTACCGTCACCCTCCCAACCGGCATCCACAGTCCCGCTCCTGACTCCCTGCCCTCGCAGGGCTGCTCCCACTCGGCCAGCCGGCTGGGACACGCCACGCCCGTGCATGCGCCTGGGGCCACGCCACGCCGGCCACGGAGGGCCGCAGTTACCGTCAACGCGTGCTTCCCCGAGGCCTGCGGGGGACAATTGGAATTGGCGCTCCGCTGGGACCCGGTGCCAATGCCCCGTCTGGTCTGCGGCGACCACCCCTCCCCAACTTCACGGGGACCTTCTGGGGTACCTGAGAGCGGCTGGCACCCAACCTCTCTCCCCACTGGTGGGGGCCCCCAAGTCTGCCAGTGACTGGGCAGGGCTCGGGGACCACAGGGACCACACCTCCCCCGGGGTTGCTGGGCCAGGCCTTGCTGCTCTCATCCTCCCCCACAGAGTCCCTGCAAGTCCCAGCCCTCCAGCCAGCGTTCCTGGGGGAGGCCCTGGGGCACGGTGTTGGCACTAGACAACAGGAAATGCTCTGCCTCCTGCCCTTGAGTGGGGAGCTTCCCTTTTTGCCTTGGCCTCTGGGGAGCTCAGGGCCACATGCACGGCAGATCTCTCCGCATCCTGCCGGTCTCAATACAACACTGATTTCCATATCGGGCACCTAATGAAGTTGGGGCCTTTTTTGGGGGGAGGGCAGGCTCTTGTTCTGTTGCACAGGCTGGAGCGCAGTGGCGCGATCGTAGCGCACAGCAACCTCTAACTCCTGGGCTCAAGCGATCCTCCTGCCTCGGCCTCGCAAAGTGCTAGAGTTACAGGCTGAGCCGCCATGTGTGGCCAAGTTGGGGTCTCTTTGCTAAGTACCCCTGGTCCCTTGTGTAAAGAAGGGCAGGATTAACACACAAAGCGAGCAATTATTCTTTAGAAGGAGATGAACGTCTAGGGTGCTTCCTGGGAACACTACCTTGAAGGCATCCAAGATCCGGCCGTCGTAGTCGATCACCACTGTGTCTCCTTGCTCACCCTTGAGGCCTGGGGGACCCTGAGGCCGGAAGCAGCATGAGAGTTTCAGGGAAGAGCTACGAGGGTGGGCGAAGCTGTAGCTGTCTCTGCATCGCACCCGGGGAGGCGGTGGATGGAAGAGCCGTGTGACAGGGCCCCGCACGTGAGGGTAGGGGCAGGTGGAAGAGGGGAGACTGAGGGACACGCCCTGCCTGGTCTCAGCCGAGGGTGGCTGTCATCGGCCTTAATGCAGGCGTTCAAGCCCCCTGAGGCCTGACCCCTGAGTTCTCAAGGGAAAATGGAAAGCCTGATATTTTTTTTCTTTTTTTTGAGACAGAGTCTCACTCTGTTTCCCAGGCTAGAGTGCCGTGGCATCAGCCTAGCTCACAGCAACCTCAAACTCCTGGGCTCAAGTGATCCTCCTGCCTCAGCCTCCTGAGTAGCTGGGACTACAGGCATGCGCCACCATGCCCGGCTAATTTTTTCTATATATTTTTAGTTTCTCCAGCTAATTTCTTTCTATTTATAGTAGAGACAGTGTCTCGCTCTTGCTCAGGCTGGTCTCGAACTCCTGACCTCGAGCAATCCGCCCGCCTCGGCCTCTCAGAGAGCTAGGATTACAGGCGTGAGCCACCGCGCCCGGCCTGGGACCCTCATTTTTATATATTCACATCTGAGCATTTTACCAAAAGCCAGTGTTATGAAATAAAAAAAAAATCACTAATAAATTATCTAAAAAATTTAAAAAGACTCCTAGTTCCTGCAGCTCCACTATTTCTCGGGCTCCGTGGGGGCAGGGGCTCCTGAGGCCACCGCCACCCTGGGAGTCCCTCAGTGTGGCCCGGCCGGCGCAGCAGCTTACCCGGGGCCCCGCGGCTCCGTCCGGGCCTCGGTGGCCGGGCTCCCCCTGCGGAGACACACGGCGGGGCGCATGTGCAGGGGTGCAGGTGCGAGGCCCAAGGGCCCCGCCCCCGCTCGCCTGCAGGCCCGTCTCCCCACAAGGCCGGAGCCCCGACGGCCTAGCCTGTGACAGCGGCACTCCAGCGCCAGGACACCCGAGCCCCCACCGTACAGAGACGGGGACACCGAGGCCTGGGAGCCAGAGGCTGTGTGGTGAGCTGGCCCTGGGGGAGGCCGCGCCACTCACTCACACGTACTGCCCCGCCCCCAGGCCAGCCCCGCCCCCAAGTCCAAGCAGACCCCGCCCCCAGGCCAGCCTCACCCCCAAGTCCAAGCAGACTCCGCTCCCAGGCCAGCCTCATCCCCAAGTCCAAGCAGACTCCGCTCCCAGGCCAGCCTCACCCCCATGTCCAAGCAGACTCCGCTCCCAGGCCAGCCTCACCCCCAAGTCCAAGCAGACTCCGCTCCCAGGCCAGCCTCACTCCCAAGTCCAAGCAGACCCCGCCCCCAGGCCAGCCTCACCCCCAAGTCCAAGCAGACTCCGCTCCCAGGCCAGCCTCACCCCCATGTCCAAGCAG
>VSMD01119019.1:0-53486 GCA_008750895.1 Mirza zaza
CTCTTGCCCCTGCACACACACCTGCCCCTGCACACACACCTGCCCCTGCACACACACTTGCCTCTGCACACACACCTGAACCTGCACACACACCTGACCCTGCACACACACCTGACCCTGCACACACACCTGCCCTGCACACACATCTGCCCTGCACACACACCTGAACCTGCACACACACCTGCTCTGCACACACACCTGACCCTGCACACACACCTGCCCTGCACACACACCTGTCATGCACACACATCTGCCCTGCACACATATCTGCCCCTGCCACACCCTAGCCCCTCCACACATACCTGCCCTGCACACACACCTGTCCTGCACACATATCTGCCCCTGCCACACCCTTGCCCCTGCACACACACACCTGTCCTGCACACCCACCTGCCCCTGCGCCCAGCCCTGCCAGCCCAGCCCCGCCCCCCAAAACCTCCCATTCCCCACCCGCCCTCCTCACTCCTTTGCTCCATCTCACTGACCTTTTTCTCCTGGCTCCTACCATTGCCACCCCTACTTTTTCTCCTTGGGGATTTTCCTCCCCATGTCCACAAGGGCACCAGTGCTATCTGTGCACACCTAGGCAGTCCCTAAGGTGCAGACACAGACACACTCCTCCACCAGGAGTCAAGATGGGCACGGGAGAGGGAAGGAGGGTGCAAGGAAGGAGGGCTGGGTGGTCTTCCCCCTCCCCCCCCAGCAGTGGCTGCCCTCCCAGGGCTCCAGCCACGCCTTCAGGTCCAGGGCAGTGACAGCTCCCCTGGGATTGGTCCCTGGGTGCCACCTCCTCCTCCCCCGAACCCTGCCCACACCTCTGCCCATGTCCCTCCACACAGTCCCCAGAGTCATCTGGTTGGATTCAGTTCCCATCCAAGACCCAGGGTCACATGGGATCCCGTAAACTCCATTTCTGAGGTCAGGCTTTTTCCTGCCTCCCGTCCTCATGGAACTCACCCCACCCCACCTGCTGGCACCGCTCTCATTTACTCTGCAAAATCAGACGGCCTCACCTCTGCGCCATGCTGCCTGTGCACACCAAGCCCTTCCTGGCCCTTGCCTGGACAGCCCCTGACCTGCCTGCCCCACCTCTGCTGCTCTGGCTTCCTGTTAAGCTTCCTGCACCGCGGGGCAGAGGGTGAGTCACAGGGCACCCCAAGTCTGGGCACTGAGGCTGCATCTGCAAATGCTTGGCACCATCAGCCAGTGATGATATCTTGCTGTAATCATTTTGCAGAGACACCCCTGGGCTGGGGCTGATGCCACCTGGTTTGCCCAATATTCTGACACTGGAATCACGACGACACCCCAGCCTGCCGGGCACTCTGCTGGGGCCAAACCCCTGTCATCTCTCTAACCCACAGAGCAGCCCAGGAGCTGGGGCAGTAATGCTCCCATTTTACAGATGGGAAAACCGAGCCGCAGAGGTGAGTTGCTTGCACCAGGTGGGTAGAGGAGGACTGGACTTGGTTCTGGGCAGCCTGTCCGGCCCCACGTGCTGCCCCAAAGGCCTTCCCTGCTCCCATTCTAGTGGCTGGAGAGGGCCCCAGAGGCGTCCAGCAGCAACACCCAGAGAGGAGCCCAGCACATCACAGGTGCTCAGACCCAGCCCTGGGGGCCTGCCATCAGCACAGGGACCTGCGGTCATCAAACAAATGGCCCAAGCTGGACCTGCAGATCTCACGGGAGATAACAGGCTCAGAGAGGGAGGGATGGGCCCGAGGCCTCACTGAGGACACAAGTACACACATGCACGCACAGACACAGACACACACAGGCACATGCAGTCCCCAGAACACAGACACTGTCCCTGGAAAGGGTGCTGTGGGCACTGGAACCATTGTGACCTCAGGGTGAGGTCAGGGTGGCCACAGCGGGGGAGGGGCTGTCCAGAGATAGGGCTGGTCCACGGGCCTGAGGCCAGAGCTGTCGGTGGGGGCCAGCGGGTCCTCCACACCGCACCCCAACCATGGACAGGCAGCATCCTGAAAGGCCGCACAGCCGCGCCTCGGCGGGCAGGACGCCGTCAGCCCTGTCCTTCAACGCCAGGTCAGCTCAGCCCTGCAGGGAATATGGCAGCGCCGGGGGAGCCTATCTTCCCCCTACAGGGGCCTGCCCCCCATCTCTCTGAGGGGCACCTGGGCTGAGCCCCCAGGCCCTGTGTGGAGGAGGGAGGGGTCCTCCTCCGGGAGCAGCCTTGGAGGGATGTGGGGTGGGCCTCACCATGCCGCAGCTCTTGCTCCGCGGAGTGCGGGCAAGGGACAAGGGGGCGCCCGCACACCTGCTGTGTGAACCGATGCGTGGACGGACTGTCCGCCTGCTTCTCAGAGCCTCAGCTCTCCTCGGCGGGATGGATGTGATACGACATCCCGTGTTCCTGCAGAGACTTGAGGGAACATGAATAAAGGAAGGTTCTTCTACAACCTTCCGGGGCCCCGGGGACCCCCAGTGTCCCCAGAGACCCAGCAGACAAAAAGGGCAGCTCTGCCTTCCTGTGTCTCACAGGCGGTCTGAGGAGGGCCCGGCCTCTGACCCCCAGCCCAGGGGGCTCCCCTTCCGTGGGGGCCACGGAGCAGGCTCTGCTGTCCAGGAGCTGGCCCACCCCCGGAGCCCGGGATTCCCCGTCTTGATTCGTGTCACCTGGGGCTGTGGCAGGAGCATCTTGGTACCTGCCTGTGAACTCCGCTATTTTGGGCCCGGTGCTGTAGTCCCTCTGAGGGTTGTCAGGCCTGTCTCCTCGGTCACAGCTTGTGATGGTCTAAGCCGAGAAAGCAGTTCCCGCCACAGATGTTTGCTAGCAGTGTGCTCGCATCGTCTTTCTATTTTTAAGAGTACATTTGACTCTGGAGGGCACAGGGTCTGTGACGTGGATTTGGGCGGGCGAGGTAGGGGTCTCGCTGGCGCCTGTGGCCCTCGCCCTGACCGTCACCGTGCCCAAGACAGACCCGGCTCAGGCTCCGGCCCCAGCCAGCAGGGGATCCCGCAGAGTCAGCGCCTGCCAGGCTCAGGCTGGAAGGGCGGGCTTTCCCGGAGTAGGGAGTAGCTGGTTTTCTGAGAAGCCGTAGGGAGAGAGAGGCTCCCGGGAGAGACAAAGTTTGCATTGACCTTGCAGAGGCTGAGAGAGGAGGCCTCCAGGGCCTCCCCAGAGCTGCCCTGGCCCTGAGACCCCCAGAGATGTCAGAACACATGGCCTCCAGGATTCAGGCTCTGGAGTCAAGGCCAGCCAGGTCCTCGCCTGTCCCCGTCCTCATTGTAGATGGTGAGAGGTGATGGTGAGGTGGGGTCAAGCAGAGGTGAGGTCAATGAGAATCGGGACTCTATCCCTGTCCGCAGGAAGCCGTGTTCAGCTGGGATGAGCTACACTATTCTCAAGATGCTTTCATTCATTCATCTCTCATTCACTTATTCAATTGTCCAACACACACACACACTGGAACCTATTGGGATGGCTTTACTCAAATGGCATGTCCTTGGCCAGGCCTTCCTGACCCGGGAGAATCCCTGGTGGGGCTGAGCTGAGCTGGGATTGTGGGACATGGTTGACAACATCCTACCTGCTAAGGTGTGGCTGTGTGGCCTTTTGGAATGCCACCTGTCCATGGCTGGGGTGTGATGTAGAGGACCCCTGTCCATGCTTGACTTCTCCACCTTGTGGCTCCAGCTGACAGTCCAGGGCTTCCTTGTCCCCTGCCCAATATGTGAGCCACATGAGAGAAAGCATTTTTAAATATTTTGTTAACTAACAAACCCCCTGGCCCTGGAACAGTGCCTGGCACATAGTCAGCACTTAATAAATACTCACCAAGTAAATGAAGGCAAGAAGGAGTGATTCTACCATGTGCACTGTGTAAGGCTCAGGGACTATATGAGTCTGAATGGGCTGCCATAACAAAATACCACAGACTGTGTGGCTTAAGCAACAGACACTTATTTCTCACAGTTCTAGAGGCTGGGAAGTTCAAGATGCCAGCAAATCAGTTTCTGGTGAGGGCTCTCTTCCTGGCTTGCTGACAGCCACCTTCTTGCTGTGTCCTCACATGGTGGGAAAAGAAAACACTTGGTGTTTTCAGTGTTTCTGATTTTAGCCACCGTAGTAGATGTATAGTCATACCACATCTACTTCCTCATTTGTTTCCCTCATGAGGAATAATACCGAGCACTTTGTATGTGCTTATTTGCCACATGTTCATCTCTTTTGGTGGATTGTTTAAATCTTTTGCCTGTATTTTCTTAGGTTGTTTGTGCTTTTGTTTTGTTTTGAGAGCTCTTTATGTATTCTAGATATAGTCCTTTATCAGATATGTGATTTGCAAAACTTCTTCCAAGTCTGCAGCTTATCTTTTCACTTTTTATAGATATCTGTCAACCTAAATACAAGACAGAGAGAGACTTTCTTTAAAAAATGGTATTTATTCATGAATGGGCATTACAGTGGGAATACACGTGCATATAGTAAACTGTGTGTGTATTCAAGGAGGTTGTTGGGGTAAGAGGAAGTTTTTAAAGGCAAAATGAAGATGAGTACATAAATTGTTTTGAAACAATAATCTTAACTACAATGATCAATAACAAGGATGACATCAGTCTAAGGCTGAATATGCAGTTGCTGGACAGATGTCCTCATAGAAGTATGTTTTGTGTGTAAGGTTGCAATGGCCTTTGTAGAAGAATGTGGTTTTTGCAGTCTTTTGTGATACTTCTTGTTATCAGGCATCATGCATGAGAACCCTCCCTCTATGGCCTCCCTCAGCCCCATTTGTCAGATTTTTAACAGATGGCCCATTTTGATTCCAACAACTTTCACACATATTTCAAAAACCAGAAGTTTTTAATTTTTGTGAAATCAAGTTTATCATTTTTTTCTTTTATGGATAGTGCTTTCAGTGTGACATCTAATAAGTCTTTATCTAACCCAAGATCATGAAGATTTCCCCCAATATTTTCTTCTAGAAGTTTTAAGAATTTAGATTTTATCTTTAGGTCTATGATCTATTCTGAGTAAATTTTCCTACATGGTGTGAGGTATAGATTGAGGGCTATTTGTTGTATGTCTTTATTCAACTATTATAGCACCATTAATTGAATGGTTTTCAATTGAATTGCTTTCATACCATTGTCAAAAATCAATTGGCCTTATACATATGGGTTTTTTTCTGGAGTCTCCCTTCTGCTCTATATATTTATATTTCTGTGTTTTCATCAGTATCACATTGTCTTGATTACTTAGCTTTATAATAAGTCTTGAAATTGGTAGGGGTCTTGAAAGCAGTCCTCCAATTTTGTTCTTCTTTTTGTCTATCCTAGTTCCTTTACCTTCCAAGTAAATTTTAGAAACAGCTTTTTGGTTACTATAAAAAATTCTGCCAGAAATTTGATTGGAATTGCACTGAATATTTAGATAAACTTAGAGAAAATTAACATCTTAACAATATTGATTCTTCCAATCCATGAACATGGTATATTTCTCTACTTAACTAAAATCTTCTTGATTTCTTTCATAAATATTTTGTAGTTTACAGTATATAGACCTTACAATTATTTGTTAGACTTATACTTAAATAACTTATGATCTTTAGCTAATGTAAAAATGGTATATTTTTATTTCAATTCTCAATTATTCATTGACAGTATATAGAAATATGATTATTTTTGTATACTGACCTTATAATTTGCAAATTTGCTAAACTCATTTTTCAGTTCTAGTACGTTTTTGTGTAGCTTCTTTGGAATTTTCAACTTGAGTAATAATGTCTTCTACAAATAGAAACAATTTGTTTCTTTCTTTCCAACCTGTATGCCTTTTATTTCTTTTTCTTGACTTTTCACCTTGACTAAGGCCAAAATACGATGCTGAATAAGAGTGTTAATAGCATACATCCTTGCCTCATTCCCAATCATGAGGAATAAAACATCCAGTCTTCCACTAGCAAGTATGATATTAGCTGTATGATTCTCATAGATGCTCTTTATTGAGTTAAGGAACATTCCTTAATCCGTTTTTATTGTGAATAGACGTTTGAGTTTGCCAAATACTTTCTCTGCAACTATTGAGATAATTATATGATTTTCTTCCTTAGTCTGTCAATATGATGAATTACATTGATTGACTTTCAAATGTCCAACCAGTCTTGCATTCCCAGGATAAGCCCCATTTAAAGATCATGGATGAATGTTTCTATATATTTTGGATTATTTTCTTAAGAAAGTCTGTGTCTGCTCATGGAGAATATTAAGCTATAGTTTTCTTTATTTATAATATTTTTATCTGGTTTTGGTAGCAGGGTAATGCTTGACTCATGGAATTGGTTGAGAAGTGTTTCCTCCTATTCAATTTTTCTCAAGAGTTTTGTAGTGTTGGTACTATTTCTTCTTTAAATGCTTTGTAGAATTCAAAAGTGAAACCATCTGGACCTAAAGTTTTCCTTGGGGGAGTGTTTTCAACTGCAAATTCAATTTTTACCATAGATATATGGCAATTCTTGTTATTTAATTCTCAAGTGAGCTTTGGTATTTTATGACTTTAAGGAATTTGTCCATTTCATCTAAGTCGAATAAAGTTTTGAATACTATTCCTTTATTATCTTTTTAATGTCTGTAGTACCTGTAATGATGTACTCACTCTTATTCTTGATGTTAATAATTTGTGTCTTCTCTCTTTTTGTCCTAATATATCCTGCTAGTGATTTATCAATTTATTCATCTTTTCAAAAAAACACCTGTTAGTTTCATTGATTTCTATTTATCTACATTTTTACCATTTCCAATGTTCTTCATTCTTTTGTGTAGTTTCCATCTGGTATCATTTTCCTTCTGTCTGAAAAACTTTCTCTAACATTTTTTGCAGTGCAGATCTTCTGGTGATAAATTCTTATGGCCATTGTATGTATAAAAAGTTTTTATTTCACCCTCTGTTTTTAAAGATTTGGGTGGCATATAGAATTCTAGCTTGACAGGCTGTTGTTTTGCTTTGCTTTTTCTTTCATTGCTTTAAAATGTTTCTCCACTATCTTCTGGCTTGCATTATTTCCAAGAAGAATTATGCTCCCATTTTTTTTATTTCTTTCATGTGTTTTTTTCCCTAGCTTTTTGTTAGATTTGCTCTTGTGACTGGTTTAGGGAAATTTTAATTTTAAGTGACTTGGTATAGTTTTCTTCATGTTTATTTTGCTTGGAATTCATTGAGTTTCCTGGATCTCTAGATTTATAATTTTCATCGAATTTATAAAATGTTCAGATATTATTTCTTCAAATCTGTTTTCTTCCTCCTTCCTTCTCCTGTGGGGACTCAAATTCCACACACATAATGCCACCTGAAGTTGTCCCGCTGATGTCTCCCTGATGCTCTGTTCCACTTTTCCCCTTTTTTCTATTTGTGTTTCATTTTTGGATAGTTTCTGCTGCTGTGTCTTCAGGTCCACTAATCTTTGCTGTTACAGTGTCTAATCTGCTATATTCTTAATCTGAAACATATTTTTTTATCTTTTTTTATATTTCCTGTGTCTCTCCTTAACATGCTTATGTTTTACTCTACCATGTTGAACATATGGAATATAGTTATATTAACCATTTTAATGTCCTTGTCTTCTAATGCTGTCATTGCTATGTTCATTCTGATAAATTGATTTTCTCCGCATTGTGAGTCATATTTTCTTGCTTCTTTGCATGTCTGATACATTTTGACTGGATGCTAGACATTGTGAATTTTACCTTATTGGGTACTGGATATTCCTACTTTTTTTTAATATTCTTGAACTTTGTTCTGGGACACAATTAAATTATTTGAAAACAATTTGGTCCTTTTGAGGCTTGCTTTTAAAGCTTCGGTAGGTAGGGACAAAGCATCATTGAAGTAACACCAAAGTACTCTACCTAATGCCCTGTGCATTACAAGGTTTTCTGCTCTGGCTGATGAAAAAGAAACTCTTTCTAGGCCTGTATAAGCTCCAAAAAGATTGTTCCTTCTGCTCCCTCGGGGGTGTTGTGGTTCTTTTCCCACAGGCACTGAACCAGGAGGAAGCCTAGAGATGCGGGGGACCCTCTGCAAATCTCCAGAACCCCACCCCCCTACCCACAGCTGTCTCCTATGACCTGTCCCTGTAAATTCTGGCCACTTTGGCCTCCCCAAACTTCCACCTCCATCGCCTCAACTCAAGGGGACTAATGGGCTTTCTTGTGTTCCGTCCCCCTGCACTGCAAACTGGAAACTTTCCAGGCGGCTGTCTGTGGCAGTTTGGGGCTTGGCTTGTCGGTTTTCCATCTCTCAGGGATCGCTGCCCTGCGCTGCTGCTGCCTGGTGTCTGAGAACCATGGCATTGACTATTTTCCCCAATTTTGGAGCTAAGGCTGGAGGGTGAACCTGGTCCCTGTTACTGCATCTTGAGTGGAAGCAACAGTGTCTCATTAAGTCATTTTCAGGACTTTGGGTTCTACTCTGTGTGGAATGGGGACCCACAGGAGGGTTCTGAGTGTCATGATCTGACATGCCCTCCTACTGGTGGGACAAATGGATGAATAAGGTATTGAGAGATGTGCTGCCTTCTAACACACCACAGAATTTACTTATTTAATTTGTCGGCAGCTGTTTTTCTTCCTCACGGGTATATCCCGGGTCCCTAGAACATGCCTCGCCTACGGTAGGTACTTGGGAAGTGGGAACTGAGAGTGAACCAGCAGAAGAGTCTGGAAGTGGGTGCAGCGGAAGTGTCCCTGCATGGGGCCGTTCATGGGAGTTGGGAAGCCAGGCTCAGGCCGCACCCCCAAAGGGAAGGATGCCTCCTTTTCAGCCCTGTATGTCCCCACAGCCCCACAGTCTGAGGTATCCTTCCCGTAGGAGGAGGGATGGAGGGAGGGGCAGGGGCATAGACCAGCTTGGAGGGCCCTACATCCCTCCTTGCTTCTGCCCCAACCTCCACTCCTGTGGCACCTGTCCTCCCCTCAGAGACCCCACAGGGATGTCTGGGTGGCCAGGGCAGCCTCATGTGTGGTCCTGAGGGCCTGGCTCATCCACGTCAGTGTGAGCACTGGAGCTGGGGTGCCAGACCCTGAGCCCTGCCATGTCTGCCCCACAGTCACGTCTGTCCCATGAGCCCACAGTGTCACAAGGCCTCCGACCAAAGCCTCCTCCCAGTGCTCAGCCCATCCAGTGAACAGAAGGGTGGACAAATGGAAGGAGATTGCTGGACCTGATCCAAACCCATGCTGCCCTCAGTGTCACCTTCCCTCAATCCATCAATGCACAAAGGCACCCAGATGTGTACACCCAGGACCCCTTTTCCATTTCAGAATCTCCCCCCATGTCTCCACATTCACGAAGGACCCATCTTGCACAAAGGGACCTCAGGACTCTGACTACAGGGACAGAAAGTCACACCCCACCACCATCGTGGTCCACAAGTCACAGAGCAGCCAGGCCGCCCTGATGCCCCAGGAGCACAAGATGTTCATGGAGGAAGCCTACAACTCAGGTGCTCACCAGCCCCAGGACTCAGGCCAGGGGCAGGGGGGCCCCCAGACGGAGTCAGGTTCCAGCAGTTTCCACCATGTCCTTCTACCCAAAGCAGTCCTGGGGGGTGAGGGGAAGAGGGAGTCCCATCTCCAGGACCTTGAGTATGTCAAGGGGTGTAGACATACTGAAGTTTTCAGCAGAGAGCCCAGTGTACCTGCCTTGGCCTCTTCATGAATCCTAGGGTATTCCAAAGCCAAAGCCAAAAAATGCCCCATCTAATACCCAACCCTCCCTCTCCTCCCACACCCTTTCACACTCAGAACCTCAGCTTAGGCCTGGCCTCCTCCCTGGAATGCTTTTCCCTCATCCAGACACAACTGAATGTTGGATAACTGGATGGAGGAATTAATGTATGAATAGATGAGTGGATAAATGTACAGACAGATGAATGGATGGATGGATGGATTAATTTATATATGGATGAATAGGGTAGATGGATGGATGAATTTATGAGTGGATGGATGTATAGATGATACATTTATGAAGATACAGATGTTTGGTGGATGGGTGAGTAGATGAATGGCAAGATAGACAAACAAGTGGATGAATAAATGAGTTGAGGGGCAGATACATGAATGAATATGTGGGTATATGGGCAGATGGGTACACGGATAGGTGGATGATGGATATATGAATAAATGGATGGGTGGAAAAGCAGTTGGGTCAGTGAGTGGATGGAATGTGAGCAGATGAGTGAGGTCATGCAGACTTGTACACACTCATGCTCCATATCCATACCCCAGAAGGCCTCTCTGGACAGTCAAGAGGTCCAGGACTTCCCATGTGTCCAGTTGTACAGTCCTCGCTTCGGATGACTCCTTCCCATCCCCAGACCTGCCTTCCCTGCCTACCCAGCCCTGCAGCTACAATGTGACCCTCCATGGCCCACCTACCCTACACCCTTCTTGCCACCCGCAGCCATCTGCTTCAAGATGTTCCGGGACATGAGTGGTTCCGATCCCTTCCACCTGAAGTACATCTTCAAGAAGATCAAGAACATGGCTCACGTGTCCCCCAACCTAGTGTTGGAGTCCATCCACGACTACTTCATAGAAAACCCGGAGGTGGGGGCTGCACGGGCCACTGGGGACAGGCACGGGGAGCAGAGGGGAGGGTTGGACCCCAAGGTGGGCTCAAATCCTGGATCCTACCTAGAACAGCTAGAGAATTTGGGGCAAGTTTCAATTTCCTCATATATCGAATGGGCTGAGTAGGGAAGAACAGCAGACCAACATGTGTCGGCCACCCTCGAACTGAGGTTGATATTATGATCCTCACAGATGAGGAAATGAAGGCTTAGGGACAGGAAGTGATTTGCCTAAATTCACAGAACCGTTAAGTGGCAGAAATGGATGGCGGGATGGAGGGAAAGATAATGGACAAGTGAAGGGAAGATCTAAGCATGAATGAATGACCTGACTTTAAAGATGGAATGTCTTTAAATCCCATGGCAGTTCCCTGAGGATAGGGACATATTTTTATTCCTCTCTCTCTGCATCACCTGGTTGGGGACCTGCACATAATAGGTATTCACTAAATGGTCACTGGGGGAATGGCCAAAAGCAACCACCTCTGACCCTTTCCCTTTGGCCTCCGTGCCCATCATCTCCTGCGCAATCAGACCCACCTGGCCCTGCGCCTCCATCTGCTCTGCCATTCACAGATCTCCACCCGGCACAAGTTCCGGCTGTTCCAGGCCCTGGAAATCATCATCAGAGCCAGTGACTTCCTGGACGAGAGCTGGGAGAAAATCTTCATGAAGCTGGCCCTGGAGAACATGGCCAAGTCCACGGTGGGCCTCCCCTCCACGGCCAATGGGCCAGTCCTGCAAGGGCTTTGGGAATGCAGGCAGCTGCCCCAGGATCTGGGCAATACTGGTTTCCCAGCCTCAGGAAGGCCGGCTACGAGTCTACCACATTCCCAGGCTGTGACTCAGCCCCCGGCTCCCCGTCTGGGTTCCTGCCCAGAGGAGATTGGCAGGCTCGGACTTGAACTGCCCTGCCCTGCCCCAGGTGTGCAGTCCAGGCAGCCACCCCCTAGGCCGGCCCACAGTCTCCACTAGTTGCAGTTCCAGGAGATTAGGGACCAGTGGCTTTTATTCAGTCTCACTAGGCCAGGGCAGCGCCAGGGCGGACTACTCAGTACCCATGTGGAATCACCAAGGCCTACCGTGGGTCTATGCACTGGCACCTCTCAAAGAGTGACTAGGCACCATTTAACCCTCCGTATTGTGCCCAGTCTTAATTTATGAGTGATACATGGACAGGCAAATGCCATTCAAAAGGTTTTTAATACTCACACTGGGGCTGTGCACAGTGGTTCACGCCTGTAATCCTAGCACTCTGGAGGCTGAGGCGGGCAGATCACTCAAGGTCAGGAGTTCGAAACCAGCCTGAGCAAGAGCGAGACCCCGTCTCTACTAAAAATAGAAAGAAATTAATTGGCCAACTAATATATATAGAAAATATTAGCTGGGCATGATGGCATGTGCCTGTAGTCCCAGCCACTCAGGAGGCTGAGGCAGGAGGATCACTTGAGCCAGGAGTGTGAGGTTGCTGTGAGCTAGACTGAAGCCATGGCACTCTAGCCTGGGCAACAGAGTGAGACTCTGACTCAAAAAGAAAAAAAAAATACTCACACTGGAACCAAAAGGCACAGCATGCCACACACGGCCACCTGAACCTGTCCCCTGCAGGGCCGAGGAAGCAGACAGGAACTATCTGGACTGTGCCTTCAGGTCTATGGTGGCAGGAAGTAACTAAGTGGAGACATTCCCCTGGGGGCTAAGGGGGCACTGGCAGGTCAGGGTTGGTTGCTGGGTAATTGCAATGTGACTTTCACATGCCTGCGAACACATGAGCTACTTTGGGTGTCCATCTGGCCCTGTGACTCAGCAGCCTTACGGAGAGGTGATTAGGAATAAGAGATGTCAAGTAGCCAGTAGCGTCTGAAAACGTGGCTAATGCACTCTCCAAACAGGTGTGTGTGGCTCCCATTCACAGATGGAGAGACCGAGGCCAGAGCCCAGATGGTGGAGCAGGTGGATAGGCTCCTGTGCTCCCCCAGAGAAGCCTATGAGGCCACCCTAGGTGTGAAGGACAGAGAGAAATGGGGAACAAGGGCCATATCCACCTTATTTCTTTTTCTGTTTAAATTATATTTATTTGCTTGTTTATTTAACTTGCCATCGTGGCGTCTATCGGACATATTTATTAACAAGCGTGTGGCATCTGGTACAGGTTACAGATCTAGAATAACAGAGAGCTGGGAGCGGGGGCTGCAGGACAGTCGCAGGGTTGTGGTCTGCCTTCAGCCTCGCTGGGGGTTGCTGAGACCCGTCGTGGCCGTGTGAGGCAGGGCAGCAGCCCGGCGGGCTGGGCAGGAGCCTGCAGGAAGCTGGTCGGGGCTGTTCCACGTTTTCTGCTTCTGAGCTCACCAGGACCCAGTGCCGCTGCCCAGTGTAGCAGCGCAGGTGCCGCAAGCCGGCGGGACGCGGAAGGCCAGTGGTCACTTTGCCACCAGGTCAAGACCTGCAAAGCACACAGTCATCCCCCACCCCGGGCTGGGGCTCATGGCATCCTGGGATCTGCCCCTCCCTGGACTCCTGTCGCCAGTCAAGGGACCCTTCCTGATTCACCACCCACACAGCAGACATGCAGCCCCAGCAGCTGTTTGAGGAGGGCTGTGTGGGAGCAAAACCATGAGCCTCGCATTTCCCGAATGTCTATATTCTGTCTCAAGCCCTGTCAGCATCCTCTGTCTTCTCTTCTGGGCTCTGAAGCTTTCCAGGGAGACCCTGGCCCAGGGCCCAGCCTGGAGGTCAGGGTCCTGACCAGCAGCGGTGCTATGGGGGCCTGGCCTCCCCTGTGCAGAGACCCTCACCCACCCTCTCCAGAGACCGGGTCTTGCTGGGGTGCCAGGGGGTGGACCCCTCCAGCTGTGTGGGGTGGTGACCATCTAGGGACACAACTGCCTCAAAAACCACATGACCCTTATTTTTATGCCCCTCTGCTGCCACCTCAGGTCCAGGGTTTGGGGAAACACAAGATCCAACTTCTATCCAAACCGTGGGGGGTGGCACAGCATGGGTGGGGCTGTCTGCTTCCAGTTTCCAGATGTGGTTGCTGTTGTCCTTTTAAAAAAATCTCCTAAATATAGTTTTAGATGAGATTTTGGGGGTTGGAGTTTTTTAATATTTTGGGTGGGGGGAGAAGAACAAGATCAGATTCAATCCATCATCTTAACAAGAAGCCCTCATGGCCATACTATCAATAAATTATAGGACAGGTGCAGGGGCTCACACCTATAATCCCAGAACTCTGGGAGGCCGAGGTGGGCGGATCACTTGAGGTAAGGAGTTCAGGACAAGCTTGAACAAGAGCAAGACCCCTGTCTCTACTAAAAATAGAAAATTTAGCCAGGTATGGTGGCACACACCTATAGTCCCAGCTACTCGGCAGGCTGAGGCAGGAGGATTGCTTGAGCCCAGGAGTCTGAGGCTGCCATGACCTATGATGACAGCACAAAAAATCAATCAATAAATTATAAATGACTTATCAATTTCCTATGATGATTCAAGCTGCATGGCAGGTTGAGCAGGAAGGGACCTTAGGTATCTCCACTTCCAGATGCCACCAAAGGCACTTAGACCCCCACTGTGCCTGCCTCACACCAACAGGCATGAAGTCCCCTCACAGCTCCCACTAGGACAGGGAAAAGAGAGGAATTCAAACTTGGAGCATGAGCTAAAGAAACACCAACACACTTACTGAGAAAGTACCAGCATGGCAGAGTCAGGCTCCAGGGCAAGAGGTTCCTTTCCCCCACGGTACTCCCCCCAGACAGTGGTGGGCCTGGCCAGGGCTGGGGGCAGGGACCTGGTCAGCTGGGCTCTGCCCTGGAGCAGCTGACACTGCCTCAACAGAAGGGAACACAGCCGCTGGTTCTGAGTTCATGGCGATAAAGAATTAAAGATGTCACGTGTCCTGAGCTGATGGGAGCTCTGGAAGAGGGGAGGGGTGTGACTAGAAGCTCCGGGATGGGTGTCCTGAGCCCAGGCCTTGTGGGGACTCTAAAATGGCCTGAGATTTGGACAAATAGAGAGTGGGAATGGGATCCCAGGCAGGGGCACAGTGTGAGCAGCGGCTCAGAAGCAAGAAGAAGAATGTTCTAGAACTCTAAGAGACTAGGAATGTCTTGGGCTGCCTCAGCCTCAGCTTCTTAACAAAAAAGGGTTGGTAATAACTGCCCTGCCTATCGCACCACACCAGCCTATGAAAACGCCAGCTCTTGTCCAGACCCTGGACAAGCTGGCTCTTACTTTCTCCTCCCTGTCCTGCCGCCCCTGCCCAGGAGCTGGAAGACGCATTCCAGGACGCGGCCAGCAACGTGCTGGCGGCCATCTGCAAGCACTCGTGGCGGCCCGTGGCCCAGCACCTGGAGGCAGAGCTGCTGACGGGCGTCTTCCCACACCGCAGCCTGCTCTACGTGAT
The DNA here is from genome assembly GCA_008750895.1 of Mirza zaza. NCBI lineage: Eukaryota > Metazoa > Chordata > Mammalia > Primates > Cheirogaleidae > Mirza > Mirza zaza. Next base: position 14,998 of record VSMD01119019.1, read on the forward strand.
GGGCGTCCTGTCCTCGGAAGGTAAGTCTGCCGCGGTGGGCGCATGGGGCGCATCACACAGGGGTCCGGGAGGTGGTGCTGAGGCCCCAGAGCCCAGGCAGGGCTGCCGATCTGCCGGCCGAACGATGGCAAAGCAAGGTGGACGGGCTGCTGCCCTGAGGACCCCACCGTTAGGGTGGGGACTCGTGATGAGGGATGAGAAAGAAGTCTCAACACAAAGATTAGGATAGAAAGAAGCAAAAGGTTTATTTTACCTTCTGAGAGAGAGAGAGCGAGAGAGAGAGAGAGAGAGAAAGAAAGAGAAAGAGCAGCATATAGTGAAAAAAGAAAAGGGACGTGCCAGTTGGGGGGATAAGAGGTTTGGGGTTTTTATTAGGGGGTAGAGGGAAAAAATTAAAAAACCAATTGCTGCCAGCTGACAGCAAAAACGGCTGTGACACGGCTTTGTCTGTTTCTTTCATTATTTTTTTCTCTTCTCTGCACGGCCAGTTATCAAAGTGCTCAGAATGTGGTTCTGGAGAGAGCTGAGGTGGGGCTCACACCCCTGCTGTCTGCTTAGGGCTCTTCAAGGCTGTTAAAAAATCTCTTAGAAACAACGAGTTAGGCCACAGGCAGTTAGTCTTACAAGGGGCTGCTGTGTGTTGTGATCTTTCCCTTCAAAGGGGCAATTACGTGCTGTGGGTTGGTTCCTCTTTCTTCCTGTTAGATGGTCTATTATCCAGGCCAGCCTGTCACCCACAGCCCACCACCCCTGGCCACTTGGGCACTCTTGGGACCTTCCAGGAAAGGGCCACACCAAGCCCAGCGGAGCCATCTGTCTGACGGCTCTCACACCTGCTGTCAGTATTTCAATAGCTGGGCCTGGACAGAACCAGGACAACCTAGGAGGGTCTGGGAGGTGGGCCAGGGCACCTCCACGCACCACTGCCACATCTGTCCTGTCCCTCGGCCACACGAGTCAGGCAGCACTCCTCCCCAGACAACGAGGAGACCCATCTCAGAGGGGCAGCATGACAGGCCAGGGCCACCCACAGCACGTGGCAGCCTGCAGCGTCCAGTGCCTGCTTCACAATAGCTGCTGCCACAGAGCCACGGGAAGGGCCGCGCTGGACAGTGGGGTCCTGAGGGCCTGGGAGGGGGTACTACACTTAGCTGGTGCAAGACAGCAAACACTGGCAGAGCCCCTGCCACGTGCCAGGCCCTCAGCCACGGGCTCACAGTCCAGGGAGGGAGGCAAGCACCAACTTCCATTCATTCACTCACTCATTCATTCACAAGCATGTGCTGCTGTGCTTACTATTGCCCAGCAGGGAGGTGCTGGGCTGCCACGGCAGCATCTGGAGGAGCCCAGAGAGAAGAGTGACCGGCTGTCCTGGGGTCATTCAGGGAGGGCTTCCTGGAGAAGGTGACCAGCTTAGGCCACGTCTAGAGGGATGCATAGGAATGTGAGGAGGGAAGCTCACTTTACCAACGGCCTTCAGAAAGAGTTGGGCAGCAGCCAGTGAGGAGCTGGGCAGTGGAGGGAGCAGGCGTGGCAGGTCCTGTGACCAGCAGGGAGGCCTCCCAGGCCGGGCTTGGGAGTCTGGACTCTAAGGCCTGGGCCAAGGCAGGACCCAGCTTGGCTTGGCCCTGCCCCGGGATGGGCAGGCTGGGTGGAGGTCCCTCTGCACCCGGGGCAACCTCTGAGACCCCAGGACCATCCCCAAAGCAACCCCTCCCTCTGAGGTGGGAGTTCCAGAGCCCCCAGAAGGCTTTCCCGTCTCACCATGTCTCCCGTCCCAAGCCTTAGTTTCCCATTCTTGAGGGGACTCCAGCGTATCCCAAGGGGCCATGTTTGGAGGAGCCCTTCCACTCACCACTGGGGAGCCCCGGGCTCAGAGAGGGAACGTAGCCCGCCAGGGTCACACAGCAAGGGCAGCAGGGCCACAACTCCAGCTCAGCTCTGGACCCCACACCCAAGCCGGGCTCACACCCCTCCAGCTCGCTTCCCCGTGAGCGGGATGGGCAGAGGCAGAACAGTACCGCCCGACTCCGGCCAGTGTCTAAGGTGGGGAGGTAGGGAGATGGGGCTGAGATCCAGCCCTGGCTATGGACATGAGACCTGCAACCCACCCCTCTCGCCCCCAGAGGAGCTGCTCAATGAGGAAGACAGGGCGAGCTGGGAAGAGCAGCTGACCCAGGTAGGGGGAGCCCGGCCAGCAGCCAGGGTGGGGAGCTAACCAACATGGACCAGCACCCACTGCAGTGGGGAGAGGAGGGAGAGGGAAGGGAGGGAAGGAACAGGGAGGGAGGGAGACGGGGAAAGCGAGGGAGTGGGGAGGGAGAGAGGGTCCCCACCGTACAGATGAGCAAACAGAAGAGCTTGGGGAGATGACATGATTTGGCCAGCAGGGCTGGTCACTGGGGCAGGTGGGATTTGAACCTTGGTCTCTAGAGACCTGGCACAAAGCAGGTGTCCAGCATGCACGGGACCGCCCCTTCCGTGCTGTGAGCTGGACCTACAACCGGGGCACCAGAGAGGATGCAGAGGCCCAGGCTGAGACGGGAGGAAGGAAGCGGGTTGGGTGGACAGGATGGCGCGGCCAAGAAGCGGGGTCAGCACAGGCCCACCGCTGCGCACACCCGGGGAAGGCCTGCCTGGCTGAGAGAAGGGACACGGGCCCTGGCAGACCTGGGTCGGAGTCAGTCGCAGCTGTGCTCCCTGGGTGACCTACTTTGCCCCACTGTACCTCAGTTTTCTCACCTGTCGAAGGGGGGTGAAAGGACTTCACTCAAATGACAGTTGGGAAGATTACAGGAAATAGCCCGTGTGAAGTGTTTGGCACGGTGCCCGACACACAGGAAGCCTTCACTGAATGTCAGTTACTGTCATCACACAGTAATGGCTGTAGCAGGAGCAGCAGCAGAACAATCGTAATCGAATGGTGCCTAGTAGCAGCAGCAACAGCAATGCAAGTAATTGATAGACTAAGACAAAACATTACTGTGGATATAGAAAACTGGAACAGTACAATTAACCAAATCGATCTAATAAAATGCAAACAGAACATTCACCAAGATAGACCAGATGCTGGGCCATATATCATGTTTCAATGAATGTAAAAGGACTGAAATCGAACAGAGTACATTCTCTAACCAAAATATAAATTAGAGTTCAATATTAGATATATCTGGAAAAACTCCAAATGCTGGGAAATCAAATGTCACACTTATTTACCCATGGGTCAAAAAAGAAATCACAAGAAAAATTAGAAAATATTTTAAACCGAAGGATAATGAAAACACAATACATAAAAATTTGTGGGATACAACAAAAAGCAATGCTTAGAAGGAAATTTTAATGCCTGTATTAGAAAAGAAGAAAGATAAAATCAATTATCTAAACCTCCATTTTAAGAGGTTATCCCTAAAAGAGCAAAGTAAACCCAAAGTAAGTAGAAAGAAGGAAACAACAAAAACTAGAACAGAAGTCAAAGAAATAAAAAAGAAGGACAAACAATAGAGAATGGATAAAATCAAAGTAGGTTCATAGAAAATTCAACAAATTGATAAACCCCTCCCTAGACAGATCAAGAAGAGAGAAAACACAAAATACCAACTTCAGAAATAAATAAGGAACAACACCACAAATCCTTTAGACTCCAAGCCCAGACACTTCACTGACGAATTATATCAAAAATTTAAGGAAGCGTGGCAGGTGCCTGTAGTCCCAGCTACTTGGGAGCCTGAGGTGGGAGGATCTCTTGAGCCCAGAAGTCGAAGGCTGCAGTGAGCTATGATGATGCCACAGAGCAAGACCCTGTTTCTAAAAAGAAAAATGAAAAAAAAAAACTTAAGGAAGAAACAATACCAATTCTACACAAATTCCTTTAAGAAAATAGAAGAGGAAGAATATATATGAGCCCAGCACAACCCTGATACCAAAACCAAAGATGTTACCAAAAAAAGGCAAACTAAAGACCAATATCTTTCATGAAGATAAACTCAAAAATCTTTTAAACAAAACATCAGCAAATTGAATAAAAGGGTAATACATCATGATCAAGTAGCGTTTATCCCAGGGACTCAAGGTCAGTTTAACATTTGAAAAGCAGTAAGTGCAATTCAACACAATAACAGAATAAAGTAGAAATATTTTGATCATTTTTATGAAAAATTGCATAGAAAAAGCATTTGGCAGAATTCAAAACCTATTCATGATAAAAGTTCTCCACAAACTAGGAGTAGGAGGAAACAGCCTCAGCTTGACAAAGAACATCTAAACACAGCTAACACACTCAGTGATCAAAGACTGAACACTCTGCCGCTAAGATCAGGAATCAGGCAAAGATGTCCAATCTCTCCACTGCCAGTCCACATCGCACTGATGCTTCTAGCCAATGCAATCAGGTAAGAAAAAGGAGAAGAAGAAAAAAGACATGCGGATTGCAACCAAAAAAGTAAAACTTTTTTTGCACACAATATGACTGCACACATAGAAAATCTTACAGAATCTTAAAAATATCAGGTCTAATTATTACTAATAATTGACTTTAGCAAGATCTCAAGATATAAGATCAATGTACAAAATTCAACTGAATTTCTATATACTAGTGATGAGGAAATTGGAAAATGAAAATTTTCTTAAAAATGACAGCAATAAAGATATGGAAGACTCAAAGATAAGTGTAACAAAATATGTGCAATATCTTTACAAAGCATTGCAAAGACAAATTAAAGAAAACCTTAAAAATAGAGACAATAAGATGTCTGTGAATAAGAAGATTCAATAATGGTAAGATGTCAACTCTCCCAAAATCGATTTGTAGATTGAATGCAATGCCAATCAAAATCTCAGAAGACTTTATAGTAGAATTAAATATAACCTATAGATTAAAATTTTATATAGAAATTTTAAAGAACTTAGAATAGCCAAAACCATTGTGAAAAAGAATAAAGTTATTAGAATTCTACTACTTGATTTCAAGGTAGGGCTACAGTAAACAGGACAGTGAGGCATTGGCATAGGTTAAACAAATAAATCAGTGGAACAGAATAGAAAATCCAACACAAAACCACACTTATACAGACGATTGATTTTTTTTTTTAAGGTGCCAGAGTAATTCAATGGGGAAAGGAAAGTCTTTTGAATAAATGGTCCTGGAAATTTGCATATATATAAGAAAAAAATGAACTTTAATGCCTAGCTCAAGCCATTCACAAAAATTAATTAGAGATGGAACTAAGTCCTAAATGTAAAAGCTAAAACTAAAAAGCATCTAGAAGAAAGCACAGGAGAAAATCTTGCCAACTGCGGGGTAGGTAAATATTTCTTAGGACTCAGAAAGCAATCAGCATAAAAAGAAAAAATGGGTAAGTTGGATTTCATCAAAATTAAAGCATCTGCTCATCAACTGATATCATTAGAAAATGAAATTAGAAAGCTGCAGACGTGGAGAAGGTACCCAAAATATATGTATCTGGCAAGGCACTGCATTCAAAATAAATAAAGAACTGGTACAACTCAGTAAGAAAAAGACAAATAGTTCACTTTTTAAAATTATCAAAATATTCACAAAGCACTTCACAAAGGAAGACATGTGAACACCAATAAACAAATCTCCAAAAATCATCAACATCTTTAGTCCTCAGGGAAATATCTACAGAAACCACAATGAGCCACCACTACATACCCACTGAGAGAGCTCATGTGAAAAATGACAACACCAAACGTTGGCAAGGATGTGGAGCAGCCTGAATGCTGCTGGTGGGATGGTTCAATGGTGCAACCTTTTTAGAAAATTGACATTTCCTTCTAAAGCTAACATATGACCCAGCAATTCCATGTTCAGGTATTTTCCCCAAGAGATGTCCAAACATACATGCACAAAATGACCTATACATGTCCAAAAATGTTCATAGCAGCCTTATTCATCATAGCCTCAAACTGGAAACAACATGTGGCAAGCCACAGTAACAGGTACCCTCTCCCAAAGATCTAAAATCAATAATCTAAGTGTCCACCTCAGAAAACTAGAGAAAGAGCAAGTTAAACCTAAACCAAGCAAAAGAAATAATAAAAGTTAAAACACAAAACAAGGATGAATTTCTGATACACACAGCAACATGGATGAATCTCAAACACATTGCGCTGAGGGAAAAAAACACCGGACAAAGTCATATTCTGCATAATTCCAGTTATGTGCAACTCCAGAAATGGCAAAACTAATCGATAGTGAAATAAATCAAAACAGTTTTGTGGTGAAGCAGATTAACTAAGAAGGAGCATGAGAGCGCTTCCTAGGGTGGTGGTGGATGCTCTACATTTTGATGGGGTGTGAATTACAGGGGTCTAACATTTGTTAAAATTCATGAGCTGCACAGTAAAGATCCGTGCATTTCACTATAGTTAAGTGCACCTCAATTTTCAAAATATTGAAAACAATTAAAAATTTGGGGAAGAGATGTGTTACAAAATTCAGAATAGTTTAGGTTTTTTAAAAGCAATACAGTGCCTACCCTGTATATTCCATGACCACCCTTAGCAGGGTCTGGGGCAGCTGCAGAATCAACTATGTTAATATCTCTGCTACAGAAACATACAAAAAGTATTCACACTAAGTCCCATAAATCGTGTCATGTCACCTTGGGTCAGCTTTTGCCAGCCAATGAGGCTGCTGCAAAGCTTTGGGGTAAAAGTGTTTAATTTTCTGAGCTTAGGAATTTGGATTTCAGACAAGGAGCTGGGGTGCTGTTGCATACAGCAGTGAACAAGGACAGTCAAGGTTTGGGGGAGGGGACAGGAGTCCCTGACGCTTCCTGGGAAACTCGGGGCTTCCTGGTGGCCAGGGTCCGTGGGGCTGTGGCTGCCCAGGCCCTGCTGCACCCCAGCATCCTGTGAATGTGCCAGGAAGGTTCTGCCATAAGTGGGGAGCAATTTCCTTTTAGGGACCAAGGGCTGAAGGCCAGGGAGGGGGTGCTCTAAAGGGTGGTCTTCTGCCCAACCAGGCATGCCTTGTGCTCACAGCAAATTTTTAGCATTTCTTTAGCATAAATTTCTAGAAATGGAGTTGCTTGGGGAAATGTGTGCATATTTTAAACTGTAATTGATATTGATGTTGCCTTTTGATTGATATTGTGAAAACCTTCCAAAAAAAATGTAGATCCAGTCACCCTCCCACCAAAGGCCGCTTCCCTGCTGATATTCAGTGTTTTACCTTTTGCCCATCTCGTCCAAAATGATGCATAACCTTAATTTCCACTCCTTAAATAGTAGCAAGTTTGCTACTTCATCATGTGTGCATCCTTTCATCATTTTAAAATGAATTGTTTGTCTTTTTCTTATTGATTTATAAAGTGCTCCTTGTTTATCACTGATACTAACTCTCGGCAATAGCAACAGCAGAAAACAAAACTTTGCTAAATCAGTTTAATTTATAGCAATTTTGCTGAACAAACTTTTTAAAATGTCTATCTTCGCATTTATCAATCCTTTCTTTTAAGATTTGGTGTTTGGGATCATACTTAGGAGGGGTGTCCTCCACCCCAAAAGAATTTTGGGATCAAAAATCTTGGCATTGTTGAATCATGGCCTCTGGGGACATTGGAAATAGAGAAATCTTATAATCATTATAAAATCATGTGATGTTAGGAACAGAACTCTCAGGACCTGATATTTTGAAGGATCATTTCATTCATTCATTTGGTCTCTCATTCATCAATTGAAAAAAATAATCAATGTAGTATTAATGTTTGCCATGTGCCAAGCACTGGGCTGGGTGCTGGGAATACAGCTGCAAATGAACCTCCCAGCACCCACCTGCAGAGGGGCACTTGCTATGTCTGTCCCCTGGTCATTGCTGGGGACATAGTCGGGACTGGACTCTGCAGCCTCCCAGGCTCCAGGCTTTCCAGACTCACCTGGAACATCTCCAGGAGGAATTCTTAAGGAATGAGTTTTCCTGTCCCTGACAGCCAACAAACAAATAGGAGAGCTGAGTGCTGGAGACTCAGAAGGGAGAAGGGACGAGGGAGCGATGGAGTAAGGGCTCAGAGAGGCCAGGGTGGGCCAGGCTGGTAGCGGCCTAGAACCCCCGCCCTCAGGTGGGGGAAGGGCCAGCTCCAGCCCGCCCCCTCTGCTAACAGATGGCCGTCAAGTCAGTCCCGTTCCTGAACACAGACGTGTGGTCCAAGGAGCTGCTCTGGGCACTCACCAAGCCCAGCCGGACCCAACAGGAGCTGCCCCCAGAAAAGGTAGGACTCCTGTCTCTTCTGAGGCAGCCCCTGACTACCCCACACACAGGCCCCGGGGGCTCTGTCCACAGCATGCACAGGGCCCTGGGAAGGAACTGGTGCACCCCAGAGAAGCAGGGGGCTTGGACAGTCCCAGAACAGGGTGGTGAGGGTGGCCGCAGGGGCTGGGAGGGCCAAGTGAGCAGGGCCAGGCTGCTCAGAGGAGCCCATCGGAGGCAGGCCAGGCTCCGGACAGGATGCACACCCTCCCACAGGCCTTCCTGTTCACCTACTACGGGCTGATCCTGCAAGCCGAAGGGAATGGTGCCACGGTCAAGACGCACCTGCGAACCCTCCTGGAAACGTCCCACCAGTGGCCCAAGCAGAGGGAGGTGAGGACCCAGGCTCCATCCTGTCCCCACAACTACCTGACCCTGGCCACAGGCTTAGCCTGATGGCTGGCCCTAAACCTGATCACAGACTGAGCCTTCTCCCTGCTGACACCCTGATCTGACCCTGGTCATACACTGAACCCTGATCCTGGCCACACACTGAGCCCCAATCTGGGCCATCACCTGGGTCCTGCCCCTGGTCACAGCCTGGCCCCTGGCCTTGGTCATACACGGAACCTTGACCCTGATCACGCAGGCTCAACTCTGACCCTAGTCACAGCTTGAGCCCTGACCCTGGGCACAGACTAATCCCTGATCTCACCCACAACTTGAGTGCTCGTCCTTCATCCCACATGCATCTCTTCATTGCTAGCCCTGGCACAGGTCTGATCGGAGCTGGCGGTGAGGGATGGCGGGCCTCCAGGGGTCCACCTCTGCCTCCTGCCTCCCCTCAGCCCCCACCAGTCCCCGTGAGAGATGCCCCACTGCTGGGCTCCAAGTTGCATGTCCTAAAGCAGGTGTCCTCAAACTATGGCTCAAGGGCCACATGCAGCCCACCGAGGACATTTATCCGGCCCACCAGGTGTTTTTGCTGCCATTGCCTGTCCTGCTTAGCAGCCGACTCATCCCAGGCCCACAGTGCGCATGTGTGGAATGTGCGCCACACTCCAACGGCCCTCCAACGGTCTGAGGGACAGTGAACTGGCCCCCTGTTTAAAAAGTTTAAGGACCCCTGTCCTAAAGGGTGGGGGTGGGGATGGATGCCCTGTGATCCTGGATGAGTCCCCAAACCCACCTGGGCCTCAGTTTTCACACCTGCCAGGTGAGGGGCAAGGCCCAGTCCTGTGACCCTGCGGCCCCTCATCAGTGGCCCTGGTGCCCTGCTCACACAGGGCATCGCTCTCACCCTGGGGCTGGCCGCAGTCCAACACCTGGATGATGTCTGGGCCATTCTGGAACAGTTTGGCCGGAGTGCGCCCATCAAGTGGAGCCTCCACAGCTTCTCCCAGAAGGTATGGGCCGGGACCTCTGCTCGCTGCTCCCACAGGAGAGGTCCACAGGGCCCTGACACTCCTTATCTGCCCTCCTCCCCCGCGGCCAGAACTTGGAGGACCTGCGGTGGAAATGGGCCAGCAGCACCATGCTCCTCGCGTACGGCCAGGTGGCCGCCAGGGCCAGGGCCCACATCCTGCCCTGGGTGGACAACATCTTGTCGCGGATGATCTTCTACTTCCAGTACAGCTCCTGGGTACGGGCCGGGCTGCCCTCTGAAGCGTCCCCGCACCCTACCGCGTCCCCCGGGACTGAGTCTGGACTCCAGCCCCTGCAGGTCCACCAGCACACCAGAGTCGGGCACTCTGAGCCCCCCAGGGCCTCGGAGCCGTGGCCTCCCGACAGCTTCCTGGCTGCCCCCTCCCTGCTGTCCACCGAAGCTCCCTGGGCATTCAGGATGGCCACTGCCCTCCACCGTCTCCTCTCAGAGCAAACCATGGGTTTCTCTTTTCGGGCACGGGGGGATGGGTATGGACAGGCTGGGGTGACTCTGTCATGCCGTGCTGTGACAAGCCCCTGCCTCCACACTCTGCTCCAGGGGCCTCCGACCCAGATGGCTACGAGGGCCCCACAGGGCTGCTTCTGCCCCGGGGCGGCCACAGCGCAGCCCCAGGTCACCGCTGCCGTGGCACTGGGCTCGGAGCTCCCTCGTCTAGAGAGACTTTCAGGCACTCTCCTAGTGTTTACACCTTTCCACTTATTCACAGTTTTTAAACAAAACCATGCACACCCACCAATAACAAAAGCCCCCACATGTGGGCCCCCCACAGGCGCTCCCTGCCGTACCCCCTTTCAGCATTGCCCCTGCTGCCCTCGGGTCACGGCCCCGATGCCCTCACTTTCTCCTGCGCACCCCACGCCCTAGTCCCTGACACTGTCCCCACTGTCCCGGCCCACCTCTTGCAGGACGAGACCCTGAAGCAGAGCTTCCTCGCCTCCGTCCTGATGCTCACGGCGGCCATCAGCCGGGGCGAGGGCGCCCACAGCTACGAGTTCTCCCAGGTCCCCGAGCTGCTGCAGTGTCTGATGGTGCGTGGCGGGCCGGGCAGGGGAGGGTGAGGAGGGCACGTCCCTCAGAGCCCCGCAGGGGGCGGGTGGGGGCATGGGTCTCTAAAGCGTGCCCGAGTCCCTCACAGGCTTTTGCACCTGGGGGCACATGCATGCCCCCACGTCACTTCATTCTTACAGGCACCGTGAGCTGGCTACGTCCACCTCACAGGGGTGCAGCTGAGGTCAGAAAGGCCAGCGCCAGCCACTGTGCACGTGCTGACCTCGTGGAGGGCCCAGGCTGGTTACTAGCGCCACGGTGCTAGAGGCACCGCGGGTCCCCCAGGTGGTGGAGGAAACAGAGGCGTGACTGGGCAGTTAGTTACAATAACCATAACAACCATACTAATAAAAACATTTCCTGACTCCTGCGGGGACCCAGACACTGCTCTGCACGCCTTGCTTCCTGTGTAACACGCGTGCAACGAGGCCGTGTTATTGATGAGTAGTTGAGGCTCGGAGCAGTTTGGAGACCTGCCCAAGGCCATGCGGCTAGGACGGGGTAACCGGGGTTTAGACCAGACCCATCTGACTCTGGTGGCTTTGCCCTGCTTCTCTAGGCAGGGCCGGCTCACAGAGGCCCCCTGGTGAATGAGGGGCTGGAGCAAAATGCTGTGGTTCCCAGGGCTGCCAGGTACTGAGGTCTTTGGGCGGATGAGACCTGGTGTCGTAAGTGGGATGGGCCCGGCCTGAGTGGCTCAGCCATCACCTGGGACTTGCAGGTTCTGATGGAGAAGGAGCCCCAGGACACCCTGTGCACGCAGAGTCGCCAGCAGACCCTGCACATCATCTGCAGCCTCTGGTAGGCCCCCGGCCCCACACAGGGCCCTCCAGCACGTCGCAGCAGCCTCTCTGCCAGGGCTTGGTGCTGGCCACACAGCAAGGTGGGGAAGGCAGAAGTTGAGCACCTGCTATGTGCCAGGCACCATTCTGGGTTCTGAAGACCCAGCCTTGCACCAGCAGGGAACGTCCCAGTTCTCCGAGAGCTGACACTCAGGGAGAGGGGACAGACAGTAAGCAAACCACACATAGCAGGGGCTGACACAGGTACTGAAGGAAGACAAGGTGGGGGGAGTGTGCCAGGGAGGGGATGTAAAATCCTCACGGTTGAGAGTAGATGAGGGACACAGCCTGAGGCTATATGATGCTGCCCTGAAAGGGGATTTTGGGGCAAAGACCTGAAAGGGTGAGGGCGAGAGCCTTGCACGTGCTCAGCTGAAGGAATGGCAAGTGCAAAGGCCCTGTGGCTGATGCATACCTGGAGGACCAGCAAGGAGGCCAAGGTGGCTGCAGGCAATGAGTGAAAGGTGAGGACTGATGGATGAGGTCCCAGGAGTCGTGGGGAGTGTCGTGCAGACCACCACAGATGGGGCTATGTCCTTAAATCCTGGATAAATTGTGGAGTAGAGTGTCAAGACCTGCTGGAGGACTGAACGCAGCCTGTGGGGGAGGGAAAGGAATTGAGAAGGTGCCGAGGCCTGTGCCCCGAGCCGCAAGAAGGACAGCATGGCCATCACTGTGGTCTGGGCCGAGGTTGGGACGCTGCTTAGACATCAGGTGAGAAGCAGTGGGCAGCTGGTGACGTGAGCCCGGAGTTCAGTGACAAAGCCCAGGCTGGAGACACAGAGTTGGGGTCATCGGCACCAAGGAGCTATTTAGGGCCAGGGACTGAAAGGAGACGTGGCCAGGAGCTCATGCGGGGCGGGGCGGGGCAGGCGCCCCGTGCACAGCAGAAGGCTGGGAGTCTGCTGGATGCCACGAAGGCAGGTGCTGCCTGGGGCTCACGAGCTGGTTTCACGGGCCCTCCCCAGTCCCCAGGCTCACCACCCTCTGTCTTCCCAACAGTAATCTGAGGCCACCCCTGAACTTGGACAAGAAATCGCAGCTGCTCTCCACCTGCTTGCGCAGCGTGTTTGCTCTGCCACCGCTGGAAGCCCTGGAGAAACACACCTGCCTCTTTCTGGAGCCGCCCAATATAGAGGTGTGACCCCCGCACCTGCGCCCTGAGCCAAGAGAGGACTCTCTAGCAGGGCACCGGGCTCTGCCTGCTGCTCGCGGCTTGGGCGGGGCAGGCTGGACCAGCAGGGTCCCTGCCATCACCCCATGCCCCAGGCGGGGGACCCTGGGCAGATTTTTAGCTGCTCGGAGCACCTGCATGTTTGCCCACCTGTGACGGGGATGATGTCAATAGAACTGACAGCATCGACCACCAGGCGGCTGAAATGAGCCCCTGGGAGCAGTACCTGGGGGGAGGTGTGCTCTGTGCGTGGCAGTAGCATGGCCTCCCTCCCTCTGCCGACCTGAGAGCGAGTTGTGCCGCTCAGCCCTGCAGGTCTCTGCCAACATGCTACATGGCAGACCAGGCTGGAGGTTTCCTCCAAGCTCCCCAGCAGCCCACGGGAAGCAGAGAGGACGGGGGATAACTCTCTCTAAGGGATGAGTTCCCCAATCTCACAGAGGTCCAAGAGACCCAACTCAGCCACGAAGTCCTTGCAATACCTGGGGAAAGTCACCTTCCCTGAGGGTGGGCTCAGTCTTACCACGCAGCTACTCAAGCTGGTCACCCCCCACCCAGGCTTCGTCCAGCCCACCCTGACCCCTGGGAGGCTGGAGGAAAGAGCTCTGGGATTGCTGTCAGTGCCCCTGGCCGGCTGCCCGCATTGTCACCACTAGGGGGCGCGTATGGCTCGCAGGGTACAGTCTCTGTACTCAGACTCTGAGTGCCTGCTGCAAAGGGCAGGGCAGCTGGTATTAACTAAGCACCTACTATGTGCCAGCCCCTCTAGATACTTTACATTGCCTTCCCAGTAGTGACCCAAGGGTGAGGAAACCGGATCAGAGAAATGAAGCTGTCTGGTGGGAGAGTCAGGGTTTGAACCCCACACCTACTCCCCAGGCTGAGTTCAAGCTGGAACTGGACACACTTTGGATGGGGTGGTTAGAGAGAGACGGGTCCCCTGGGCCCTGGACAACACCACAGCCACGGCCCTCCAGAAGGGTGGTATCTGCCCCCACCGCAACCCCACAGAAGTCCAGAGTGCCCCATGACCCACTAACACAGTGACACTGCGGCTAGCTCACCCAGAGAGCACCACCGGTGCCAGGGTTCCCGCGCTGGGAGCCGGGAGCATGGGGCGGGGCTCCTGCCCACGCCCACCCACTGCCAGCCTCTACCCGCAAGTGAGGCTGGCTTCATGCTCTTCTCAGGTGAGGGAAGTGGCTCAGAGAGGGGGAGCGAGTTCCCAGGTCACCCAAACAGGGAGTGGCCGGAGCCCCAGGGCTCTGCTCCAGGTGAGGCTTGGATGGGAGGATATAGACAGGGGTATTTCTGAGGTTCCCTCCCTCCTGGCATGCGTGTGGCAAGCAAACCAATAAAGACTGGGGTCCCGGGGTGTGAGACCAGCAACCAGAACCGGCTGCATCACTCGCAGGGCCAAGTGCAAATTAAAATGCCAGCCCTTGTTTAAAACTTGCTAAGGATTTCCAGATGGTGACAGCAGAGCATTAACCCAGTGCAGGGCTCTTCTGAGCCCAGGGCCCTGAGGGACTGCCCTGGTCACCGCCCTTGAAGCCAGCCTCGCTAGTCCCTCTCCTGGGCCACTGAGAAATCTGTGCCCCTCGGTGATCCTGCACGCCTCCCTGCCCAGTGTCCACGTCTGCCTAATGGGGAACGTGACGGCCCCTTTATGGGCAGGGGCTGAGCTCTGATGGGGGGCAGCCTAGTGCGTGCAGGCGGTGGGCACCACTCAGGCCCTGGGGCAGCCCCTGGCCCTCAGTCCACCCCGGGCTTGGCATGGCCTCAGCCGCCCCTCACCTCTGCACAGACCCTATTCAACAAGACCACGGAGGCGCTGGACCACATGCTGCAGAGCTTCATCACACTGAACCCCACGCACAAGGAGCTGCACTTCCTGCTGTCGGTGAGGATGCAGGGTGCCAGGTGGGGTGGGGGCAGGACCCAAGGAGGGGAGGCTGGTTCTGCGGGAAGGTCAGAGGTCAAAGCCCGCAGGACTTCACCACTGAGCCCTGAGTGAGGACTGAGGTGTCCTGGGCAGAGAAGGGATGGGCAGGGTCCCCTGGGAGGAGGCAGGGCGGGGCAAGGTGAGCAGCACGGATGAGGCCAGCAGGAGGGTGGAGGGGGCTCCAAGCACTGGAGAGGGGAGGGCGCAGGGGGGAGCGGGCCTCAGGGGATGGTGGGGCTAGGGCAAGCAGGGGCCGGACCTCGGCAGGCTTGGGGGCCTCGTCAAGCAGCTAGGTGGGGGTGAGGCGAGGCTCCCGACCTGGGTGCCCAGGCGGAAGTCGCGGGGCAGGAACACAGACAGGAGGAAACACCATCTACAGATCCCTCACCTTGAGCCGCAAGGTAGCATGTCCGTCCCCTGGGAATGCCAGACACAGACCACTGCCGTACCAGGAGTGGCAGGGGATACCACCAATGATGTCACAGATGTTTCTCTGGGACATCACTGGGTTGCAGAATCTCCAAATACCATACATCCTCATCCCACTTCAGAATCAAAACTCTAATCCTATATCCCCTTTAAAAAGAGGCTCAGATTTGGCTTAACACTATTCAACATAACTGTTTCAAGATGCCTTTGTATTCCGTTGTAATGCTATGCACATATTCTGTGCATGGAAAAGCACTATTCTGAAGGGGGTGCCTGGCACAGAACAAGTTAAGAACCAGGAGTCTCAAAGGGCTTTGAGCAGGAGGGGATGTGTCAGCTCAAAAGGAGAAAATGAGGACCACTTCTGTGGCGGCACTGCCTGGGTGCAGCGGATTGGCAGAGGGACAGGGAGGGCCAGGGGGCAGAGCCCGCCGGAGGGTGGAGCCCAGGCGGATGGGCGGGGCCTGGGCCGATGGGTGTGGCCTGGCTGATGGTGGGTGAGGCCAGAGTCCCTGCTGCAGCACCGCCCCGCACCCCACTCCCTGCCCCTGCCCACCCCACCCGCAGCACATGTACATCTGGCTGGCATCGGAGAAGGCGCACGAGCGGCAGCGGGCTGTTAGCAGCTGCACCAGCCTCCTCAAATTCCTGAGGCACAACATCCACCTGGACGTGAGTACCCAGCTCGGCACCCCACACCCACACCCCTGCACTGGCGGGACCCCCTCCCCTGGAGCCTAGGGGCTGACCAGAGCCACCCTCCTCCCAGAGCCTGCTGAGCCTCGTGGGGTTCAAGGCCCCTGGGCACCTGCCTCCAGGACAGGGTGGGTCCCTGAGTCCCCTGCAGCCCCCTCTGGGCTCAGGCTGGCGGACGCCCAGGTGGTCTCCCTCTTTCCACATGGGGAAAGAGGCTGAGGGTAGAGGAGAAGAGCTGCTCAAGGCCTCAGAGCTGGCCCTGACCATGACCCAGGAGCCTGGGCCCTTGTCCATGCACCGTGAGGCCTCAGGCAGGTGTTTCTCCTGTTGACGCCTCGGGCTCTCGCCTCTCGCCTGTAAAATGGACGGAAATGACTGCTCCTTAGAGGGCTGCGGTGGGAGCCAGAAGAGGCAGAGGCTGAGAGGGCCCCTCGACTGTGGGGCCTGCACCAGAACGGGGGCCTGCCATGCCCCCACCCACCCACACCCAGGGTGGGCCCCCCATTTCATGGCCCCCACTAACCCCAATCTGGGGCTGTTGCCCTGGGGTTGCGCGAACATCAGCAGGTGCGGAGGGCCCAGACCAGCATCAACGCCTTAGGGAGCGCCGGGAGACAAGGAAGTTGTCTTCCCCAGACGGGGGCTCCATCCTCAGTGGGTTGGGAGAGCAACTACTTCACTTTGCTCCCAAGGCAACCACTTCCAGTGGTGTGGAAATGGACTTTGAGTGAATTGAAGCCACTTTGAGCCCATCCAGAGGGGTCCTCCTCCTCGGAGTGCAGTGGCTTTCCCGTGACAGAACGATCCCTACACCCCCCTCGCGCACTGCCTCCTGCCTCCATTGGACCAGGCAGCCAGCTGGGCAGCGGGGTGAGGATACAATATATTGCATTATTGAGAAATATTATTTCCCTTGATTTCCGAGGTTTTGGCAACTCCTTATATTTTGCCCAGACCCCTGTCCTGGCCCTGCCACACAGCTTGAGGCGATCACTTCTGACTAGCGGTGCTGGGGTGACGAGTGGCGGGTGGGGACTCTGTGGTGGCTTCACTGAGTGGCTCCCTGCACTCTCGCCACAGCCAAAGGAGAACTTCAAGCGGATTGGGCAGCTGGTGGGCATCCTGGGGATCCTCTGCGGAGACCCAGACAGGGCCACCCAGCGCTCCAGCCTGGAAGGGATGGGCCATCTCTACAAGCTCCTGGCGTACCAGAAAGGTGAGCCTCCCAGCCTCCATGGCTCACCCATCTCCCACCACAGCCTCAGGCAGACCCATACCAGCACCCCCTAGACTCAAGCTTGCCCCAAATCTGTCCACAAACACAACCCTGACCTGAACTATAACCCTACAATGGCCTCACCCTGAGCCCCGTCTCCTAACTGGGGCACAGGCCTGACCGTGATTCAAATGACCCTACCCTAACTCTGCCCTGCCCCAACTAGACCCCAAGCCCACTGTTGCCCGGCTCTCACTCCACCCTGCGCCTGGCCAACAGGGGAAGCCCCACAGGTAGAATCGCAGAGCCCCAAGACGCTCTCCCAACCCACTGAGGATGGAGCCCCCGTCTGGGGCAGCGGGGACCAGAGGGCCACTCCTTCACCCTCCCAGGAGATGGCACTCCCAAAGGAGAAAGACCGCATCTTCCAGCTCAGCAGATCCGAAGTCATCAAGGTCAAAGCCCTTAGAGTCGTGGGCAGGGTCAGGTGGGGGCGTGGCCAGAGCACACCCCTGTATCTAGGGGTGGGGGATAAACTCGCCCCCTCTCTCCTGTGTTGTCCAAATGGAGCCAGCACTCGCTGGATGCCTGCTTCACAGACATTACCACACCCCTTCCTCAACTCTTCCAGCCTTCCCTGCACTGTTCCCGTCTCCCATGCAGCCCCCACCTCGTGTTGTGATTTGAATTGTATTATCTTCTGAACATGAGGCTCAGGGCAAGGCGGACGTGGGGCGACGCTTTATGGAGCCTCCTCAGAGTTACCTCTGAGATGGTGACCTTTGTCTGCCCATGGTCGGTGTTGAACCTTGGCTAACAAAGACCCCTGTACTTGGCTCTCAGTCTCTGCTAGACCTTGAGCACTCCAGGCTGGAGGTGGGGTCTACTATGGCCTGGTGGTAGAGCTGGCCTTCCATAAACACCCATGAAATTGAGCCAAATTGAACCAAATGATGAAGAAGTAGCAGCACATGGCTAGTCAGTGCCCCTCTGGCACTTGATCTGGTCCCAGCTGACTCCAGAACCTCTGCTCTTGGCAGCTGTAGTGAGCCATCAGAGTGCTGAGGCCCATCTGGAGAACTGTAGTGTAGAAAATCTAAAGCCCTGGGGCCAAGACATCCACTGTCTCTGCCCAGCAGGGGAGCACTTGGCCTGGCTGCAGTTTATGTCGAAGAGAAGAGCCGGGGCAGAGGCAGGGCAGGGCGGGAAGGGCTTCACTGGCTGCCAGCAGTGAAGGACCTCAGAGCACGTGGGCCCTCAGGGGGTCTCAGTGACTAGGAGCATAGAGTCCAGGACCTGGGAAGGGGCAGCCTGCTCCAGCCTGTGTGGTCCCTTCAAACAGGTGTCTAGTTCGGGCTTTCCCTGGGCAGATGGGAGTAATGAGAGGGAAGATTACAGTGTCTGCTAATCATGGGATGGCAGATATGGGAAGGGTTGGGTTGGAGAACAGACACTTTGGCCTGGTTCTGGTCCCAAGTTTGTTCCTAACTCTTTATACCTTCATCATCATCACTGCTATCACCACCATCACCACCACCGTCAATACCACCACCATCACAACCATCATCATCACCACCACCATCACCATCACCACCACCACCATCACCATCACCATGACCACCACCAACATTACCACCATCACCACCACCACCACTACCACCACCACCATCACCATGACCACCGCCAATACCACCAGCACCACCAACACCAACACCACCATCACCACCACCACCACCATCACCACCACCACCACCATCACCACCACAACCACCACCACCACCACAACAGCCCCTTCACCATCACCACACTATCACCTTGACTGTACCATCATCACTACACCATTACTATGACCCTACACCATCCTCTCTATCACCACTGCCACCTCCATTTCATATTTATTCATGCCCTTGATTAAAGTAAGACACCTCAAAAATCTTTTTCAATTCTGAGATTGTAGTGTTCTGGGATTCCAAGAGTCTAACCACCATTCCAAGTTGAATTTCTTCATAAACATTCTAAATGCTAAAATTCTAAGCAGAAGTTTAACATTCTAGCAAACAATTTTAAATTTAATCTTATAACAGATGTTCTAACCAGATTTATATAGCCTAATATTCCAAAAACAAAGTTGTTACAAACTACAAAGATTCCATTAAAATTACTTTAACATTCTAACCAACATACTAATAACCTAACATTTTCACATTGTACCAAATTTTAGAATTATAAGATTCAAATAAATATCCATATATCCATTATTTAACACTATTTTTATATTCTAATATACATAGAAACATCCTAACAGACTTTCAAACATTGCAACAAATAACCTAACATGCAAAGAAGCATTTTACCATCCTAACATCCTTGCAAAGTCATAATTTTCTATCAGGCATCCCTCTTATTCCTCTGGCATCAGCATCCTAACTTCTCCTGATTGGAAGATGCTGAATCCACACTGTCCAATAGGACTTTCCAGGAGGATGGATGTATTCCATCTCTATGCTATCCAAGGCAGCCACTGCCCACATGGAGCTTTGAGCACTTGAAATATGGCTAGTACCACTGAGGAACTGAGTTTTTAGTGTTATTTAATTAAATGTAAATTTAGATAGCTACATGTGGCTGGTGGCAGCAATGCTCACAATCTTTCCAGAAGGTTCCCGCCTGTGCAGCAGTGACCTGGCCCACGACCTCCCTCCAGGAGGCTGCGGTCTAAGGCTGTGAGGCAGGGATCAGAACCACCACCTTGCATTTCCCCAAAAGCCCCTTCATTACCCCTGAGCAGCTCATGGTCTGCTCGTGGAAGTGAGACCCCCTCTCTCTGGACCTTGAGAGCTGCTTCTGGGGCACAGAGCAGAGTCAGGGTCCTGGAGTGGCCCTGCTGTAGGTACAGGGGCCCTGAGTCCCACACCCAGCCTCACCCACCACCTCCACACTGCTCCATGGCCAAGGGCAGCTCATGCACTTTCTGGGCCTGGGGTTGGTACAGATGACCTTGAAGATCCTTCACAGCTATGAAGTTCACTTTCTTTTAGGTTAAAATGCTCATAAGGAGGACGGGCTGGCAGTGGGGGAGCACTGCTGGTTGAGGCTGGCAGATGAGGAAGGCCTATGAGGGGAGGGGAGGAGGCTGGCTGGGCCACCTGGGTCCTGGGACAAGTTCAGGGTCTGAGTGAGGAAAAAAGGCCTGGGCCATGGTTGCTACAAGATACGTGGAAATGGTAGGCTGAAAATCACTGGGCACGTGCTTGGGGACCCGGAGAGTGCTCAGAAGGCTGGATGTGCCAGAGACTTGAGAGCTGGGGCAGAGGAGAAGGGGTGACACAGAAGTGGGGGAGGCAGGTGCTGGCACAGGGTCCTAGAGTGACGGGCTCTGCCCACCCCCACTGCTGCAGGAGATCACACAGCATCTCACGATGACGGAACTGAATGACGTCCTCTGGACAGCCATCAACAGCCTGGGCTCCAGCAGCCCCTTCCGCGTGCAGGCAGCTGCCGAGATGCTGCTTGCTGTGGTCGAGGAGCACGGGGTCAAGCTGCAGACCGTGAGGGCGCTGGGGTACCCGCGAAGGGCCAGGCCGGGCGGGGGGTGGGCCCAGCAGTCAGCCTCTAGGGGCTCAGGGCCTTGGGCGTGATATGGGGGACGCAGGTCCCACCTAGGCAGCAACCAGTCTGAATGCATGAATGAGGGAGGGGCCACACACGTGCTCCGGGTCCTGGGTGGTGACTGTGGCATCATGGGGCATACACACCTCCATCCAGCAGCTGCTGCAGGCCCTGATGTGCGGGCAGCGTGGGGAGGAAGGGAGGACACAGACCAGACTCTCATGGAGGCGCAATCTGATGGGGGTGGCAGACACGCAGGCAGGCGTCGGCAGGACAGCATGGCAGATGCAAAGGCCAAGGGGGAACCCAGGGGTGGGCAGGGTGTGCCCCAGCACGAGGCTGCCTGATGCCAGGCTGCGGACTGGCGGGCTTGCAGGGGCACTGCGCCCTGGTCAGGATGAGCCAGACTGGCACACAGAAGGCAGGGGGCTCTCTGGGCGCCGAGCGGCGAGTGCAGAGGAGCAACATTCAGGGGGACCGTGTCTGAACCTTCTAGTGACTGGGCAGTTGGGTCGGAGTATGAGGACCTCAAACGCCATGCAAGCTGTGGGGACGTGCTTCCCTCAGACCAGGACACCCTTTAGACCAGGCGTCCAGGGCAGGCAGTGCCTCCTCTGTCAGACTGCCTAAGGCAGGACCACAACTCAAGGGGCTTCATGCTCATCAGGGCGAGAAAGGCCCCCCAGCCGCCCTAGGGCTCCCAGGGCAGGCCAGGCCTTCCCTCAGACCGCCCCCTCCACACACAGGTGGCCAACATGGGCCGGGCCATCCACCTCCGCCTTTGCTCTGTGCGCGTCCCCCAAGCCAAGGAAAACACCCTGCGCGCCATCACCCTGCTGGCCCGGAGCCACATCCCCGAGCTGGTGGCAACCTTCCTGGACTTCTCCATCCCCCTGGACAGGTGCCAGCCCCACCTTGCCCCACGCCCCCTCCATGCTCTGCCAAGCAGGGTTTGGGACCTCTGCCCTCCTGGCTGCCTGGGGCTGGGTGCAGGGAGGGAGCCCACACCTGCTCGTGTATCTCGCACCTCCTGGGGTGGGCGCTGCTCACCGTTGTCCTGTCCGTGCTCCCCATGAATCACCCTGCCCCAGCCTCAACCACCCCGTCACCTGTAGAGAAGGGGCTCAGGACCCGGGGTGCTCCCACAAGACCCCAGCCAACACCAAAGCCTCACCGCCCATCAGCAAAGGTCCCTCCGTCTCATCCTCATCCTCCAGAATTCTCTTCTTCCTGCTCCTCCGAGGACCCCCACAACCCCCATAGGCCACCACTGTCCTCTCAGGCAGGGCTGGCTTCTCTCCCACAGCCCTGGGAACTCCAGGCCAAGAGGTGGGCTAAGGTCCTCGGTACTGCTCACGGCCCTGCCTCCCTAAAATCCCTGCTCTGAACCCTAGGTCCTTGGTCTATGCCCTCTGCCACACATCCACCACACAGCCACCCCGGGTCACCCCTTGCTCCTTGAAGAGGTAGCTCTTGGTCAGGGACACCCTCCCGCTCAGTCCACCATCAGGACTCTTGGAGATCTTGCCCTCCTTCCCTCCTGACTTCTCTGAGCCTGGATCTCCTCTCTCCCAGCCACCTTGTCCTCCCTCCCTCCCCAGCTGCCGCTCCCACAGCCATGCCCTCCTCGTGGTCATCAGCAGCCCCCAGCATCTCCGTGCTACCTCCAACCACCTCCCAGTTCATTCCCGCCCCATGGCCCTGCAGCTCACCGCTAGGCCCACCTCTCACCTCCCCCACCTGTCCTCGCCCACCTCCTTCCTCCAGCACAGGGTCCACCCTGTGCACATTGCAGGTCCCTGGCCCCCAGCTGCCACCCTTGCCTCCGATTTCACTAAAACGCAGGAGCCACAGGAAGTAGGCTCGCACAAGCTCCTGGCACCCAGGCCTTGTTTCCAGGAAGATTTCCAGTTTCCATGGGGAGATGCCCTTTTGGTTCTGCTAGTAATTTCTAGCATTTTCACATTGTGATCAGAGAGCATTGTCTGCAATACTTCTACTTTATGGAATTTACTGATCTTCTAAACACTTTTTGTGACTGTCCCATGGGCACTTGAGAAGAAGGTGTGTTTTCTATTACCAGGTGTAGAGTGTGGTATCCAGGCATACCTTGGAGATATCGCAGGTTTGGTTCCAGACCGCCGCGATACAGCAAGTCACACAAATGTGTTGGTTTCCCAGTGCATATAAAAGTTATGTTTACACTATACTGTCATCTGTTCAGTGTACAATAGCATTATATCTTTAAAAAGAATGTACATACCTTAATTTTAAAAATATTTTCTTGCTTAAAAACTCTATTGATCATCCGATCATCTTTTGCAAGTCGTAATCTTTTTGCTGGTGGGGTTCTTACCTGGATGTCGATGGCCGCCGACTGATCAGGGTGGTCATTGCTGAAGGCTGGGTGGCCGTGGCAATTTCTTAAAATAGGACAACAATGAAGTTTGCCACATCAATCGACTCTTCATTTCACTAAAGATTTCGATGTAGCATCCGATGATGTTTGATGGCATTTTACCCATGGTGGAACTTCTTTCAAAATCTGAGTCAGTCGTCTCAAACTCTGCCACTGCCTTATCAACTAAGTTTATGGAATATCCTAAACATCATTTCAACAGTGTTCACAGCATCTTCACCGGGAGTAGATTCCATCTCAAGAAACCACTTTCCTTGCTCATCCGTAAGAAGCAGCTCCTCATCCACTCAAGTTTGATCATGAGACTGCAGCAATTCAATCACATCTTCAGGCTCCACTTCTAGTTCTAGTTCTCTTGCAATTTCTACCACATCTGCAGTTACTTCCTCCAAATGAAGTCTTGAACCCCTCAAAGTCATCCATGAGGGTTGGAATCAACCTCTTCTAAGCTCCTATTAATGTTGATATGTTGACTCCCTCATGAATCGTGAATGTTGTTAATGGCATCTAGAATGGTGAATCCTTTCCAGAAGGTTTTCAGTATAATTTGCACAGGTCCATCAGACAAATCACCATCTATGGCAGCTGTAGCCTCATGAAATGACTCTTTGATCTATGGGCTGCAGAATGGATGTTGTGTTAATGGGCATGAAAACAACATAATCTCCTTGTACATCTCCATCAGAGCTATGGGGCAGGCAGATACACTGTTAATGAGCAGTAATATTTGAAAGGAATCTTTATTTCTGAGTAGTGGGTCTCATCAGAGGGCTTAAAATACTCAGGAAACCATGCTGTAAACAGATGTGCTATCACCCAGGCTTTGTTGTTCCATCTGTAGAGCACAGGCAGAGTAGATGTAGCATCATTCCTAAGGGTGCTAGGATTTAGGGAATGGTAGATGAGCACTGGCTTCAACTTAAAGTCACCAGCTGCATTAGGTCCCTGGAGTCTGTGCTTTGAAGCTTTGAAGCCGGGCACTGATTTCTCCTCTCTAGCTAGGAAAGTCTAGATGGCATTGTCTCCCAAAAGAAGGAAGAACATGGAATATCTGTTCTTTAATGCAGCCATCTTCATCAGTGATCTTAGCTAGAGCTTCTGGATAACTTGCTGCAGCTTCCACATCAGCACTTGCTGCTTCACTTTGCACCTGTATGTCACGGTGATGGCTTCTTTCCTTAAATTTTATGCACCAGCCTCTGCTAGCTTCTAGCTTCTGCAGCTTCCTCGCCACTCTCAGCCTTCACTGAATTGAAAAGAGTTAGGGCCTTTCTCTGCATTAATTTTTGGCTTAAGAGAATGTTGTGGCTGGTTTGATCTTCTACCCAGACCACTAAAATTTTCTCCATATCAGCAATAAGGCTGTTTTCACTTTCTTGTTGTTCATGTTGTAGCACTTTTAATTTCCTTCAAGAACTTTCCCTTTGCATTCACACTTGGCTGTTTGGCCCAGGAGGCCTCTCTTTGGCCTAGCTCACCAAGCTTCTTCACCAAGCTTAAGTATTTCTAGTTTTTTATTTAAAGTGAGAGACATATGACTCTTCCTTTCACTTGAACACTTAGAGGTCATTGTAGGGTTATTAATTGGCCTAATTTCAATACTGTTGTGTCTCAGGGAATAGGAGGATGGGAGCACAGGGAGAGAGACAGAGACAGGAGAATGGCCAGCGTGCGGCACAGTCAGAACACACACATTTATGGGTTAAGTTTGGCATTTTATATGGGTGCAATTCATGGTGCCCCAAAACAATTACAGTAGTGACATCAAAGGTCACTGATCACAGACTGCCATACTGGATATAATAATCTTGAAAAAGTTTGAAATATTGTAAACATTGCCAAAATGTGATACAGAGACATGAAGTGAGCACACGCTGTTGGAAAAATGGTATCAATAGATTGCTCAACGCAGAGTTGCCACAAACCTTCAATTTGTAAAGAATCACATCTGCAAAAGGCAATAAAGTCAAGCATGATAAAATGAGGTGTGCCTGTGTATCCATAGGTTTCCCATTTTGTGTTGTTTGGGTTTGCTACATCTTTAATTAATTTTTCCTTCCTCTATATCTGTCTTGTATGGAGTGTTTGTTAAAGTCTCACTAAAGAAACATTACTGTGTTTCTATCCATCCATCCTTGCAACTTTTATAGTTTTATTTCCTAAAAATAGTTGCCCTGTTATTTGGTGCGTCCAATAAGTATTCCACCCTCTCTATGAATTGTGACTTTTAGCATTAAAAGGTATCCAGCTTTGACACACTTAATGTTTTGCAGACTTGGATTCTGCTTAGTTATCATGATCACTACCCCTGCTTCTTTATTTTTCCATTTGTCTAGTATGCATGTTTCCATCTCTTTGTTTTAACCTTTTGGAATCTCTTTGTTTTAGGCATGCCTCTTGTATACAGCATTTAGTTTGTCTTGATTTGTGCCAAATTGAAAATCTTTTTTTTTAAATAGCTGAGTTAACCACATTGATATTTATTGATATGGTTGAGGATTTTCTCTTTATCTTTAAAATCTAATCATTTTACTAGAAAAATGTCTCAGAGTTCATCATTCTGGGTTAATTTTCCCAGGTGCCTTATACATCCTTTGGTTATATAGATTTAGGTCTTTTTGTTGTTAATTCAGAAGTTTTCTTGTTTATAGTTTTAAATATTAATTCTGTTCCATTGATGTTTTTCTTCCTCAGAGACTCTAATGATACAAATACTCTTCTTTCCTTGCCTATCTTCCATTTCCACTACTCTCTGACACTTTTTACTTCTTTCAATTTTGTAGAGACAGACTCTTACTCTGTTGCACTGGATGGAGTGCAGTGGCACTATCATAGCTCACTGCAGCCTCCAACACCTGAACTCAAGCCATCCTCCTGCCTCAGCCTCCTGAATAGCTGGGTGTACAGGTGCACACCACCATGCCCAGCTCATATTTATTATTTTTTGTAGAAAGACAGGGTCTCGTTATGTTACCCAGGCTGGTCTTGAACTCCTGACCTCAAGTCCTCCTCCTGCCTCAGCCTCCCAAAGTTCTGGGATTACAGGCATGAGCCACCATGCCTAGTGTCTTTTTACTACTTTCCTAAATTCACATTCATTCTCTTAGTTGTTTTTCTTCCTTTCCTAAATGCCTCTTATTAAATTTTCACTTGAGTCTTATCTTTCTTGAACACCTTGTAATTTTTCCTCATTTTTAAGATAATTTTTTCAGCTCTTTCATTTCTTTCCTGAATTCAATCAACTGTCTTTTCAGTTCTTATTGAATTTTTTTATCCTTTTTTCAATTTATAATTCAGGGTGGTTTTTCATATCTAAATGCTTATTTGAGTATATTTAGCTCCATTTGGAATAAATGTTGTCTTAGGGTTTTTCCTGCATCATAATTGTTTTTTCAGGGGGAGTTTCCTCACTTTGTGTGTGTTGGTTTTTGTTTTCTGATTTTTTGCAATAACTCTATGGATATGGTAATTTTGTTCCGTTCATATTCGTGCTCTTGGAGCATTTTATAGGATTTCAAGTTCAATGGCACCCTCTTCTGTCAACATATCAAAGTCCAGATAATTTAATAGACTTTTGGTTTTGGTGGTAGGCAAAATGTGCCTTCCAATTGTTTGGTTCTCTTCTCTATTGCAGGGCCCTAAATATTTCCCTCTTACCTCTTTCCCTTTTACCACCCAATTTCCAAAGGATACTTTTCCTTTCTTTTTTGCTCTTTTCTCTCCCAAAAGCTGTGCACTTTGAAGACCACCCTTCAAATTGGACATGTTTTAAAGTCCATTCTCTAGTTGGTGCTCTGACCTACTTGGACCTTCTTGGACCTTTTATTATTAGTAATAGCAGTAGTAGAGTTTTTAAGACTTAGGGTGGACTTAGTCTTCTTGAAGGTGGTTTGCATCAACTTTGAGCCCTGTCTCTAGCTTCTCTCTCCCCTCCCCGGCACTGTCTCTCAGCCTCGTGGTGGCGCGGGCTGGGGCAGGGGTGTGAGAGAGCCCACGCTGCTGCTGCCTCCTTGGCGTTCTTTTGCTTTTTGCTTACGGTAATTTTGAAGTATGGGCATTCTCTGTATTTATGCTGAGATCATAGTTTTTGTGTAGTTTTATGTTTTCCTTCTTGTTTTGTACTGTTTTTCAAGGAAATTTTGGGAGGTAGAAACCTAGGTGACAAGCATCATCTCCAGCTGCCTAGAAGTTTATAGTTGTTTTAATCGTGTCAGAATTTATTTCTTATTTCCTCAATTCTAAGAAGTACATTTTTCATATCTTAACATTTATGAAATAGAAATGCATTTTACATTGATGGTGCCTTACACCTGAATTTATAAAAGTCTCTATTTGAGATTTTCGGACCACACTGGTGGTGTGAATTCAAACCTCAAAACAGGTTTGCAGTTCAGATTCCCAGGAGATCCGCTCCTCCCACACAGCCTGCCGATTAAAGCCAGAAGGTTTTCTTGCTTTTTCTTTCTGCAGGGCAGAGTTCTGTTTGTTTGTTTTAATCGCCTTTAAATAGTACATGCTGCCCTTTGGACCTCAGCTCTGTGTAGGGGTCTCCTGTTAGCCTCCCATCTTGGCCAATTTTTCTTTCTTAAAGGCACATGCAATAACAGAGAGGTGTATCCTAAAAGCAGAAACAAAGTTGTACAATATGTTCTCTTCCGATATCTTTCTGTTGTCTTGCTCCTTTTCCCTCTCACATTGCATATTTATGACTCATTGCATATTTATGACTTATGAATGCAGTTCATTCATTTTTATTGCTATATAGTATTTCATTTTGTGAGTGCCAGTTATTCTTTTCCTGTAGGTGGACATATGGGCTGTTTCCTGCTTGGTACTATAATCAGTGATACTGTTGTGAACTTGCTTATACACATGCCCTGCTGCACACAAGCACTCAGTTTCCACGGTGGGTGGATGGGGATAGAAATGTCTGGACTATTAAGCTATGCCTACATCCAACGTTAATATATGATGCCAATGTCTTCCAAAGAGCTTGCTCTGATTCACACTCCCAGCAGTAGTTTTTTGAGAGTTGCTGTTGCTCCACATTTTCACCAACACTTAGCATCAACTTTTTAGCCAATCATCAACATTTTAGACAATCTGGTGGTACTCTCAATCATACTGTGGGCCTTATTTTCACATTCATGATTAAATAATGAAGAAGTTGGACGTCTTTTCATTTATTTTTGGCAATTTGGTACCTTCTTTGGTGATGTGCCTGTTCAAATAGCCTACGCTGCATGGAATATTCTACCGCATTGTCTATCACCACTGGTTTCCATGCCCCAGCTCACTCCATCTAAGGCCCATCATTTCTTTGCTTTCCTTTTTTATGTTTTTATTTTTCTATTTCCTTTCTTTTCTTAGTATTGCATGGTATGCCTTTTTCCATACTTTTGATATTTCTACATCCTTTTGTTTTAGACATATCTTTTTTTTAGTTTTAATCATTTTTAGGTCTTCAATATGACCTGCCTTGCTTTTTTTTATTTCTTATTTCGGCATATTATGGGGTACAAATTTTAAGGTTTCAAAAAATGCCCTTTCCCCCCCTTCCCCCACAAGTCTGAGTTTCCAGCATCTAGGGGATGGTGATCATCCCCTAGATGGTGCACATCTCACTCGTTATGTTTGTATTTACTCGCTCCCCTCCCCCCTCCCACCTGTCCAATACTCTATTACTGTAGTACCTATGTGTCCACTTAGGTGCTGCTCAGTTAATACCAGTTTTCTGGTGAGTATATGTGGTGCTTGTTTTTCCATTATTGGGATACTTCACTTAGTAGTATGGGTTCCAGCTCTAACCAGGAAAATATAAGATGTGCTATATCACCGTTGTTTCTTAGAACTGAATTGTACTCCATGGTATACATATACCACAATTTTACTAATCCACACTTGGATTGATGGGCACTTGGGCTGTTTCCACAGCCTTGCAATTATGAATTGTGCTGCTATAAACATTCGAGTGCAGGTATCTTTTTTGTAGAGTGTCATTGGATCTTTTGGGTAGATGCCCAGTAATGGGATTGCTGGGTCAAATGGTAGATCCACTTGTATCGCTTTAAGGTATCTCCATATTGCTTTCCACAGAGGTTGAACTAGTTTGCAGTTCCACCAGCAGTGTAGGAGTTCCTCTCTCTCCGCGTCCACGCCAGCATTTGTTGTTTGGGGCCTTTTTGATAAAGGCCATTCTCACTGGAGTTAAGTGATATCTCATTGTGGTTTTGATTTGCATTTCCCTGATGATTAGAGATGTTGAGCATTTTTTCATATGTTCGTTGGCCATTCTTCTGTCTTCTTTAGAAAAGTTTCTCTTCAAGTCCTTTGCCCACTTTTTAATAGGGTTATTTGATTTTTTTTTCTTGCTGATTTTCGTGAGTTCCAGTTATCAGCCCCTTATCAGATGCGTAGGATGCAAAAATTTTCTCCCATTCTGTAGGTTGTCTGTTTACTTTCATGACTATTTCTTTGGCTGTGCAGAAGCTTTTTAGTTTGATCATGTCCCATTTATTTATTTTTGTTGCTGTTGTGATTGCCTTTGGGAACTTCTTCATAAATTCTTTGCCTAGGCTGATGTCTAGGAGAGTGTTTCCAACATTTTCCTCTAGAAGTCTAATAGTTTCATAGCTTAGGTCTAAGTCTGTTATCCAGCATGAGTTGATTTTTGTGAGAGGTGAAAGGTGTGGGTCCTGCTTTAGCCTTCTATAAGCAGCTATCCAGTTTTCCCAGCACCATTTATTGAAAAGGGATTCTTTTCCCCAGCGTGTTTTTGTCTGCTTTGTCAAAGATTAGATGGCTATATGAGGATGGTTTTATATCAGGATTCTCAGATCTGTTCCACTGGTCAATATTCCTATTTTTGTGCCAATATCAGATTGATTTAATTACTACAGCTTTGTAGTATAGTTTGATATCTGGCATATTAATACCCCCCATTTTGTTTTTGTTGCCTAGAATTGCTTTTGATATTCGGGGTCTTCTTTGGTTCCATACGAAGCGTAAAATTATTTTTTCTTTGTAATCAATATTTAGTTGAGTTTTGTATAGCCTGCCAATCTTTGTCCTTAATTGGAGCAAATAATTCCATTTACATGTATTATAATTGTTAATATGTTTGGAATTGAATTTATCATCTTTACTCTTTCCAAAAACTAAATTAAAAAATAATCTTCAAATTTTTCAATTGAATTAACACACTGCCAATTTTAATGCCCTTGCCGTTTATTTTAATTCTACATTTTTTCATCTCACAAGTAAATACTCATTTAGAATTGCCTACATTTCACTACTTTGTTCTTCATTCCTTTTTAAAACTCAACCCTCCTACCTGAGACCATTTTCCTCTAGTTTGGGTCTGCTGTTAGCAAATGTTCTCAGCTTTCATTGGAAAATTTCTTTATTTCACCCTCAATGATGAAAGACATTTTCACTGGGTATAGAATCCTAGGTTGGCAGTTACTCTCTTTCAGCATCCAGAGATAGCATTTCACTGTCTCCTGGCTTCCTTTGCTACACTGGGAAGTCAGCTGTCATTCCCTTGCTCTTTTAAAGGTACGATGTTATATTCTGTGACTGGTTTTTACAGTATTCTCTTTGTTTTGTTTTTTTCTGTTTGGGGATTTGTTATTTTGTTTTGTTTCTTTGTCTGACATGTCGCCATGGTGAGTCTAGGAAAGGATTGTTGTTGTTGTTTATCCTGTCTTGAATTCCTATGCTGGAATGTTGTGGTTCTGGAAAAATCCCAGCCATTCTCCCGCCAAATAGTGTTCTATCACCTTCCTTCTAGGGCACTGATTAGACATGTTAGATATCTCACTATATTGTCTATTTTATTAATACTATCAGAGTCCCATCAGAACAAAGATAACATTCAAACTGTCTGAGATGAGAAAAGTTTAATGAAAGAACTACTTGCCAAGGGTAAAGTTTAATGTGCCTGATAGGGCAGGTCCAGTTGCTTAGGAATAGTACAATAGACAATACTGAGTCATTACCACCTTCTAGACATGAAGGGGCAGGGAGTGGGAGTCCCTCCAGAACTGAGACAGGATGTCTTTATGGAGAAGCTACCTGACGGACACAGCAATCCTTTGGCCACCAGCAGGGAGGGAGCCTGGGGTATATAATAAATACCCTGACTTCACTCCCCTCCCACCTTCTGACCTTCTGCTAATGTTTGCCATTAGCCAAATCAACTGGAAGCCAGAGATCAAGAGAGCCTCTTGATGCAGTCTGTACCAGTCCTGGGGCACAGGGCAGGACCAGGAATGACAGACACTAGATCTGAAGAGGCAAACAGAAGATATCCAGCACAATTTCTTACCTCTGTTATGAGTTCCCATATTTGTGCCCTCCGTGCTTAATTCTGGATAATTTCTCTTGACCTATCTTCCAGTTCACTAATCTTCCCTCGACCATGTCCAATATTAAATTTTTCCATTGGATCTTTTAAATTTCAGATTCGGTATTTTTCATTTCTAAAATTTCTTTTATTCTTTTTCTAATCTGTATCATTTGTAGATTACTAGTCCTTGGAGACGTTTTTAAGCTTATATTTCATTTCTTTATTCCTAGTCAAATAGTTGTTTTATAGTTCATGTCTGATCATTCTAATACCTGAGTTGCTGGCAGGTATATATTATCTGTTGTTCTTACTGTATGTCACCTATGGAGTCTTGCTTCTTTGCGTGTCTGATTATATTTGTCTATGTACTGGATGTCGTTTGGGGGGAAAAAGCAGGAATCATTTGAGGCCTATAATGAAGATATTTTCCTCCACAGGGAATTTTCGTTTGCCTCTGCCAACCACCAAGGACCCTTCAGCCCAAGACTACCTTAAGCCAAATCCAATGCCTGAGATTCCCCGGATGCCCCCAGGCAATTCAAACCTGGCTGGAATCCGCCTGGGCTTTTTCACATCCACTTCGGCATCCCCCTGGGAGTGGTAGAGGGTCTCCTATTAGATTAACCACCTTGTGCAGTCTCTGAGCTTCAGTGTCTAACCTTTCATCCCACAAGGCTGTCAAAACAAAGGATCTAATCTCTAGGATTGTCAAATGCCCTCAAGGTGTCAGTAGTTTTCCTGTCCCCTACCTTCAAGATCATCATGTTCCCCACTCACCCACCTTTCTCCAGCCTTTTCAGCAGAGGAGCCAATTCCAGTAACTTAGTGCACCATTACTGGAAGACAGGAGTCTTCCCATTTCTTTATTTTGTAACAGATTTATTGAAATACAATTCACATACTATACAATTTGCCCATTTAAATCATATAATTCAATGATTTTAGTATATTACTTTATTAACTTTTTATTTGTAGTAAAATATGTGTAACATAAAACTTGCCATTTCTACCACTTTTAAATGTACAATTCAGTGGTATTAATTATATTTGCAATTGTTGCACAACTATCACCACTATCTAATTCTAAAACTTTTTATCACTTCAAGCAGAAACTCTGTAACCATTAAACAATAACTCCCCATGCTCTCCCCCCCCCCCACAGCCCCTGGTCACCTCTAATTCACTTTTGTCCTTATGAATTTGCCTCTTCCAGATATTTCATATAAGTGGAATCATATAATATTTGTCCTTTTGGGTCTGGATTCTTTCCCTTGGCATAATGTTCCCAAGGTTCATCAATGCTGTAGCATGTATCAGAACTTCATTCCTTTTTATAGCTGATTAACATTCCATTGTATGTCTAGACAACATTTTGTTTCTCCATTTATCTGTTGATGGACACCTGGGTTGTTTCCACCTTTTGGCCATTGTGAATAACACTGCTGTCAACATGGGCATACAAGTGTATGTTAGAGTCCCTTCTCTCAATTATTTTGGGTGTATACCTAGGAGTGAAGTTGTTGGGCCATATGGTAGTGCTATGTTTAGCTTTTTCAGGAACTGCCATACCATTTTCCATAGCAGCTGCACCATTTTACATTCCCACCAGCAATGTATGAGGTTTCAGTTTCTCCACATCCTCACCAACACTTGTTATTTTTCATTTTTGGACTGCAGCCATCCTAGTAGGTGTGAAACGACATATTGTGGTTTTGATTTGCATTTCCCTGATGACGAATGATGTTGAGCATCTTTTCATGTGCTTTTTGGCCATTTGTATATCTTTTTTGGAGAAATGTCTATTTAAGCCCTTTCTACATTTTTGAATTGGGTTGTTTGTCTTTTTGTTGTGAATTGTGGCTCGCATTCCTTCGTAAGCCCACTTGGCTCAGACTGTCTACTACCGCTGCAATAAAACTGTTCTCGTCAAGGTCACCGGTACCCTCACATTGCCAAGTCTAATGGGCAGTTCTCTGTCCCCACCAAACGTGACCTTGTCAGCAGAATTTGACTCAGCCAATTACCCTCTCCTCCTGGAGCCCACTCTCCACCCTCTCCCGCTACCTCCCTGGCCTCTCGTCCTCAGTCTCCTGTGCTGCCTTCTCCTTATCTTGCTGTTTCTTGGCCCTGAGGGGTTACGTGACTTGCCCAAGGTCACACAGCAACACAGGGCAGAGTGGGGATTTGAGCCCAGGCCCTTCTACACCAAAGGCCTACTCTTCACAGGTGGGTGGGGACTATACTTTGGAATCTCCTTGGAACCTATCTCCTTTGGAACCTATACTTTGGAGTCTATAGAGCTGTTGTGCCCAACCAGCCAAGGGTCACACGGCTTGGGATGGCTTCTCCAGGGCCTTAAAGGTGGTCCTCCTTGAGTCTGTCTTAAAGCAGGGTGGGGTTCATTCAGCCACCCCACTACAGCCCTCCCAGTCCCTGCCGCATCACTCCAGGATCTCTTATGTCCCTCAAGCCCCTTGTACCCAGCACTCAGGCCCAAAGACCATTTAGGACAGAAAATGGCCATGATGGTCACTGACATCTCAGAGCAGCCCTGCTGTCCCCTGCTCCCTCAGGTCTCCAAGGGTCATTCTTGTGGACCAGGTGGAAAGGCCACAGCCCTGTACAGGCCTGGCCTCCAGTCACAAGGCAGGGCCTTGATCGGGGCAAGCCTTCCAGTCCTCAATCTCCAGATCTTCAAAATGGGCACAAGGACACTGTACAAACTGCAAGCTGTGTGCACATACTGTCATGACCCTTAACTTGAAGCAGGTTGGGCTGGAGGACCCAGACCCCAGCAAACCCAGGACTAGGAAGGAATGGTCAAGGAAGGCTTCCAGAAGGAGGTGACTGTGGTGAGCCCTAAAGGCTGAGTGGAAATTAGCCAGGTGTCAGGGAATGCTCCAAGTACAAGGCCTGCAGGTGTGGGGGCCCAGAGGCAGGAGAGGTGGAAAAGGCAGGCAGAGCTGGAGGGCAGAGAGCCCCGGGTCAGAGGTGACCAGATGGCTGGGGCTCTGGCCGCAGTGCCTGGGAGCCATGGAAGGTGAGAAGCAGTCTAGCAGTGGGGACCCAGGGCCAGATAGGCATCTCTAGCTTGGGTGAGGAGGTGGAGGGGAGACCCTGAAACTGGGAAGACCCAGTAGGAAGCTGCTGTGGATGAGAGACACACTTAGGGACCAGGCCACTCCTGTCCAGCCCCACCCCTCGTGCCCCTTCCACCAGCCCACAGTGCTCTTGTCACCTCTCGGCCCCTGCCCCATCAGGGCTCAGCCCGGCCTCCACCGTGAACTCCATGCTCCCAGCACCAAGCCCTGGTCACAGTGGCCTGCTGGCATGGCCGAGCTGGGCCAGCCTGAGCTGCAGCCCTGCCCTCCCGGCCCCTCTCTGCCCACAGCCACGCCTTCGAGCTGTGGAAGGCCCTGGGGACTGAGCAGCCGCTGAGCCACCTGGTGCTGGCCATGCTGCTGACCTGGATGCACCATCGCCCCCTGCCTACTGGTGCCAGCGACAGTGGCCCCAAGGAGAAGCCCTACCTGCGCTCGCTGGCCGTGAGTCTCCGCTGCCACCCCTGGACCACAGACAACATTCAGACAGACACTGGTGACACCTCGAGCACCCACTGTGTGGCAGGCTGCAGAAGCCCAGCCCAGCCCCAGCCTGGAGAGAAGGGCCCTGGGGCAGCCCAGCCCCCAGTTCCTAGCCAAGGCTCCGCCCCATCTGTGAATCAGGACAGTGTGTCAGTCCTCCTGGGCTCAGTCTTGTGTTGTGTGCCAGGCCTCAGAGGGGGACTCAGGTAGAGAGGAAGGGAGAGACTCGAAGCCCCGCCCCCATGCCTGGGCTCTGGAGTAGATTCTTGAGGAATCTTAAGGGCTGCCTCCTGCAGCCCCGCCTCCTGCAGGCACCCCTGCCCCGCTTACCCCATGAGCCCAGCCCTGCTTGCACCCCCAGGAGCAGGGCGCTTACCTCCTGACTCAGCCACATCTGTCCCCCTTGGCTGGACTCTGCAAGCAGCTGTGCCCCCAACCCTATTTGGAACTTTCCAGGCTGAGTCCCTGCCCCAAAAGGCCCAGAGCTCACAGCTGCTCCCCACCTGGAGCCCCCCAGACAGGCTGCTGCCTGCAGCAGGGTGTGGTGATGACTGAACAATGGCAGCAAGAGAGAGAGTCCCTGCCCCAGCCCCCAGCCCAGCAGAGCAGTGCAGGAGTCAGACCAACCCAGGTCGCAGCAGGCTACCCTTCCTGCAGCCCACGTGCCCCCACCCCCAGCCCTCCCCTGGTCATCGCTGCTCAGTGCTGTTCCACACCCAGAGAACATGCTAGACTGAAGGTGGCTGCTGCACTGCAAGCCTCGGGGCTGGAGGCTGCTGTGGGCAGACTCTGCCTTCCAGGACACTGCTGTGTGCCAGGCACAGAGCACAAGATACAGTGGGGACCATGCAGCAGCTGGACCTCACCTTCAGGGTGACAGAGTGGAGGGGCAAGACACCAAGCATCAAGACCCTCAGACAGTAGCTAAGTGCAAAGAGCAGATGGCAGGGTCCCTGGGTCATGGTGGGAGGTCTGCATGGGTGTGGGGCGAGCAGCATCCCAAGCAGACAGCAGGGAGGAGGCGGGCTGTGGAGCAGCAAGGAGACCGCGGTGGCAGGTCTGGAGTGCTGGAGAGGGCCAGGCTGAGTCTGCAGAGGTGGCAAATGCCGGGCCCTGAATCGAGGGGACTTCATCTGGGCACTCAACTTGGGTTTTGTGGGACAGTGAAACAGCACTCCCTGCCCCTTGGTCCCTCGGCCTTGGGAGCCTCATCCCCGCCCCTTCTGCCCCCAACAGGCAATGAACACGCTGCACGAGATGCAGTTCGCCCGAGAGTTCAAGAACGCCGTGCAGGAGGCCTACCCCAAGCTCTTCCTGGCCTTCCTCACCCAGATGTACTACATCTTGGAGCTGAACCTCCCCAAGGAGCCCCCGCCCAGGCAGCAGGCCCAGGGGACAGCCACACCCAGCCCCCAGAGGTAAGACCAGATTGCCCAGGGCAAAGATGGTGTGTTAGCCTTTTAGGGCTGAGTGACAATACCACAAAGGGGTGGCTTAAAACCACAGGAACATATTGCCTCACAGTTCCTGAAGCCTAAGTCTGAAGTCAAGATGGCAGCAGGGCCACGATCCTCCGGACCCTGCAGGGTAGGAGCCTCTTGGCTTCTTCCTGCTTCTGGTATCGCCCAGCAGGTGCGACACCTGCTAGGTGTCTCCCAGCAGTCCTGGGTATCCCTTGGCATGAAGCTGCATCACTCTGATCTCTGCCCTATTGTCACCTGACTTTCTCCCCTGTGTATCTGTGTCTAAATTACCCCTTTTCATCAGGACACTGGTCACTGGATTAGGGCCCACCCTAATGACCTTGTCTTAACTTGATGACATCTGCAAAAACCCTATTTCCAAATAAGGTCACATTCACAGGTACCCGTGGTTGACTTAGACATGTCCTTTCTAGGGGGGACACAGTCACGATCCCAAACACCATCCAGGGCCAGAGCAGTCAGAGCCCACAGGGCAGGTGTGTCCCATCCACTCATCCCCTAGGGCACTTACAGCAGAGACTGTCACAGCCATACAGGGACCACACAGAGACAGCACTTACCGAGAGTAGCCACATAGTGCACCATGTTACCCCACTGTGCTCTTTGTAAGGATTCTGGAGATGAATGTCATCTTCCCAATTTACAGATGAGGCAACTGAGGCTGAGAGAGGGTCAGAGGCTTCCCCTGAGCCACGCAGCATGTCCATGTGGAAGTGGCCTGGACAGCAAGGCCCCACCAGGCCATCACTCATACCCTGGGGACAGACGGCCTTCCGGGTCTCCTTGGGCATTTCACTGGCCCCTGGCACGTGTTTGTGTGGATGTCATGGTCTGTCACCCGCCCCAGCCTGCCATATTCAGGCTGCAGTAGGGCTGATTGCCTTCATCTTCCCTCTGCACCAGGTCGTATTTCCAGAAATCCAATAAGCAAGTCTTTAAAAACCACTGGGGCCAACTCTTTTCATTTGTTTGTATTATGATGTGCTTCACGCAATTTGTCAGTTTTAACAGCTCTCCCCAAGGCAAGTGACTAAAAAAAGTCACTTCTTCTCATCTTGCCCCTGAATTCAAATGTGCATATAAAGTTCCTTTTTTATTCAGAGCAACCATGCAAAATGCATGAATCTTCCCTAATAAGCTAATAAACGTTCTCCGCCCAGGGCATGGGAGGGTTGGGAGAAAGCAGTGCTGAAGTTCTCCTCCGTACTGCTCCCCCTCTTGGCTGCTCTTCCCCAGGGACTCTGCCTCCCCCAGGACTCTGCTCACCTGTGAACTTGCCGAGGCCTCCTAAGCCACCCCAAGACAGCGGCCCCATCAGTGGCCTGCCCATGGCTCCGGGCTCTCTTCTCCCCACTGCACCATCACCATATAACATCTGTTGTCTGCATTTTCCCTGGCCTACTCCCTGCACCCCACAGATCGGAAGGTGCTGGGGAGCAAGGACATCTTTCTGTCTCTCCTGGGTTCCCCCAGGCAGCAGGGGCGTCTGTCTGTGTCTCTCGGGCTCACCCGTGGAGCGCGGGCGTCTGTCTGTGTCTCTCGGGCTCACCCGTGGAGCGCGGGCGTCTGTCTGCGTCTCTCGGGCTCACCCGTGGAGCGGGGGCGTCTGTCTGCGTCTCTCGGGCTCACCCGTGGAGCGGGGGCGTCTGTCTGCGTCTCTCGGGCTCACCCGTGGAGCGGGGGCGTCTGTCTGCGTCTCTCGGGCTCACCCGTGGAGCGGGGGCGTCTGTCTGCGTCTCTCGGGCTCACCCGTGGAGCGGGGGCGTCTGTCTGCGTCTCTCGGGCTCACCCGTGGAGCGGGGGCGTCTGTCTGCGTCTCTCGGGCTCACCCGTGGAGCGGGGGCGTCTGTCTGCGTCTCTCGGGCTCACCCGTGGAGCGGGGGCGTCTGTCTGCGTCTCTCGGGCTCACCCGTGGAGCGGGGGCGTCTGTCTGCGTCTCTCGGGCTCACCCGTGGAGCGGGGGCGTCTGTCTGCGTCTCTCGGGCTCACCCGTGGAGCGGGGGCGTCTGTCTGCGTCTCTCGGGCTCACCCGTGGAGC